>SNQJ01S0012703.1:187813-219732 GCA_010110895.2 Picea sitchensis
GGCACCCTAGTATTGTGGACCCTTTGAGGTTCTATATAGAGTGGGACCTGTAGCCTATCGGCTAGCACTTCCTCCCACAGTAAAAGCACATAATGTTTTCCATGTTTCATTTTTGAAGAAATATATACATGATGCTAATCATATAATTGATTGGTCTGTGATGCAGGTGGAACTAGAGGGAGAATTTCTACAAGAACCCCAATGCATATTGGACAGAAAGGAAACCCTGCTCTGGAACCGAACCATTGCACAGGTAAAGGTGCAGTGGAGACATTTTGGCCCATATGAGGCTACATGGGAAATCGAGGATGCCATGAGATAGGCATATCCAGTTTTGTTCACTTCTGTACATGCAATTCATGTTAAAAGATAAGAACATCGAGGACGATGTTCCTTTAAGGGGGAGGGAATTATAACACCCTGTTTCCCCTAGTTTGTAAAAATAACTGGACTGGCCAAGAACTGTGGCAAATTCAGAAAGGTGAATATGTGATGTGAATGGACCTTGTGGAAAAGGTCGATGAATGTGAATAATATTATGAATTTATATTGCAAGACTACTGAGAGAGGATATGCTGAAAAAGAGACCATGATGGCTGCAGAGAGGTGGTGGAAGACACCTGGAAAGGTGTCATTAACTTCCACCAAAAATAAATACCGTATTTGGACTTCACTGGCCTGGAGAACCAAAGGCAACTCACTAGCCCTGAATTTAATGTCTCACAAGCTAGTAGGTAGATGTCTCCTCAGGAATTAATGAGGGATGGGGAGGTGAACCACCCATCCGTAGAGCCATTAGGCCTGACCAATGCGAGGGAAATCACGCCACACGCAACCTCGCAAGAGGATAATGTGTAGGGGAGAAGTGATTGGGGGCAGACGCGAGGGGAGAACTATGGCGATATGCAGAGTGAGTTATAGCAGAGAGGAAGGAGAGGAACCTTTTCTCCTAGTAACTGGCAAACAAAGATAGTCTCACAAAATCATGGTCTCAGCTCGGGGGTGGCTAGTGGTAAATCCGCTGGGAGTTGTTGAGCCTACGGTTGGGTGGAAACGAGCACCCCTCTCAGCAGTTGCATAAGCCCCTGGTGTTACTTTCTGATAAGTGTTTTACCTTTGACATTTTGAAATATATTTATGCTGACATCTATGATCATAAGTTGTGAAATGGTGAATGACTTCATTATAAAAATGTCTGTATGATATTTTGATCAGCACTGGTAGTTGTATGTTTATAATGGAAAGACTACGTATGGATTCTTATTTCACAAGTTGTTATTTATATGTGTACTGATCTAATTCAGACTTCACGTTTGGTTCTTAGGAGAGAGATACCCTTATCTACCTCAGATAGTACCCTGGGTAAACTTCCCCATAGAGATACCCTTCTCAAACGCCCATCAAGAACCTAGAGAAAGGATGCAAAGGTGCAAGGCCTTAAGAAATACCTAATAAGTATCAAATCGATGGACGCAATACCATCAAGAGATCGATGGTCACTCATGACCGTCATATCAGAAGAATAAATTGGAGTGTTAAGCACCTTAACCCGGAATAGGTGTTGATCGATGGACAAGATCCCGTCGGGAAACTTGTGGTCACCCATGACTGTTAGATTGGTAGGAGAAAGTATGATGTTAAAGCCTTACCACTTTGTCTTTCTGTGTCTTCATGGGTAGCGAAGAGATCGGGATCATAGATCTTGAAGGTCTAGGAGAACATATGGACTGTTGATTTTTTCCACGTCTAGGGAGTTGTGGGAGAATGCACAAGTTAGGAACCTGTCTGAGCGGTTAGATCTTGGCTAGAAAAACCGACAGCTGTTGGATCTGTTAGGATATTACCAAGGGTCAAACCCCTAGTGAATAGGGACTTTCCATGGTGGAAACCCCAAAGAAGTCGAGGACCATCTGATTTAAGGAGGCCACATGTCACGAGATTACCCATTTTGGGAAAACATAAATCACGAATTCGGAAGTCCTGTTGACAAGAGATCAATACTTTCCATGGTGGAAACCCTGAAGCAATCGTGGACCATCTGATTTAAGGAGGCTATGTGTCGCAAGATTACCCATTTCGGGAAAATGGGAATCGCAAATTCAGAAGTCCTGATGACGAGAGATCAGGACTTTCCAGGGTGGAAACCCTGAAGCAGTCATGGAACATCCAATTTAAGGAGGCTACGTGTCAAGAGATTAACCACATCGGGAAACTGGGGATCAAGAATTCGGGAGCCCCGTGGTCAAGAGTTCAGACTCACGTGATGATAAGTCCCGATGAATGGATAAGATTCTTTCAACGGATCTCAGGGTATATACGACCGTCAGATGTGAGGAAGAGATGTCAGTTTTAAGCTGGGGCACGAATGTGCATTAGAGTAAGTAGCGAGTAGATATGGACAACCAGAGTCCACCCACCTAGATCGACGGCTAAGGCTTCATTCCGGAGCCCCCCTACCATTTTCCCTTTAATGGGGGGGTGGGGGGGGTCCAGAATTGAATGCACAACTCTTGAATGGTTGGGATTAATTCGCCTTGATCAACAGTTCTCAGGTGAATTCCGGACCCCCCTTGCCATTCTGCCATTAACGGGGGGGTCCAGAATCGTGTGGCGTGTGAAGTGGGAACCGTCTCCTGTCACATCGCCCACTGTGTCATGCTTCCTTATTGCCACCTGTACTCCACTCAATCGCATGACAGGGCCCAATCCTATAGGCCATTCGCTAACCCTGTTGGGATTTGTCCCTATTGACCAGTCGCTAGCCTTGTCGGGGTTCGACAGTTGCAGAGTCAAATGATTCAACATATCTGTAATGCTGAGTTGCAAATTATTGAGAGGCTCCATGGTTATTTAACCCATGATCATGATCCATGATCACATGGGGGAAGAGAGAGAGAGAGAACTAATTTATGCTAGGCCTCCGTAGATATTTCAGGGGCTCTGATTCTACAGGAAGCAACAAAAAAATTTATTATGGTAGTGGATGTGTGACAAATACTCTGCTTGTTTGTTGTCTAGGGCTGCATAGATCCTTGGAACATATCTACCCATGTCCTCCATTGTTTTAGCTTGTTGTACATTGTGAACAACCCTACCTTTTTCACCTCTGTGAGGACAATCTCTGAACCTATGATCTCCTTTACAACCCCAACATCAAATAGGTGGTTGCCTTGGCCTTTGACTCCTTGTGTCAATTGTTCTGGGTTCTTTAGGCATTTGTTGTCCCTATGGATTATTTATGAAGAATGTTGGCTTAGCTCCCTTCTTCCTTTGATCCATATTAAATTTATTTTTGTCTTCCCAAGACTTTTGGAAAGATGGCCTTTCTTTCTGCTAATCATATAGGCATTTATCTCACCGTATGGTCTCTTCCAATGTCTTGGGATCATCATACTTTATTTTTTCACTGATGAATGATGGAAATCCACTCAAATACCTTTGAATTTTGACTGTCTCATCCTTCATGAAAGAGACATACTTTAGGAGTTCTAGAAACCTTCTCTCATATTCATCTGTGGTCATACTTCCAAGCTTGAGTTCAAGGAACTCTTTCATTTTCTTGTCATAGTATCTCTTAGTCAAGTATTTCTTCTCAAAATACTTCTTGAATTCCCTCCAAGTAAAACTTTTCTCTTTAATGTGTTTCACTTGCATAAGCCGATCCCACCACATGGATGCCTTTCCCATGAGTTGATAGATAGAAAGTATACCTTCTGCATGAGAAGAATAATTATGCAATTGAAAATACTTTCTCATTCCCAACAACCATGTTTCTACATCTTCATCCTTCTTGTGTTCACCATCAAATGTAGGAGGTTTGATTTTGTTCATTTCTCCTCATAACTCATCCACCCAAAATCTCTTATGCCTTTTGACAGGAAATGGACTTGATTTTCTACCTTCTCTCTTATTGGAATGCATTGGGGAATGATGGTGGTGTCTGCTAACACTTATTGCTTTTATTTTCTCATCCGAAGGCTTGTGACTTCCAAATTTGCTTAATCAACTCTCCTTAACCAATTTATTTTCTATTATATTCAATCCCTCCAATAAATTCATGTTGAAGTCATCCTATTGCTCCTTGGATCTCATAAGCCTTACATTATCAACTTTATGTCTTTGGGCATCCTTCTGCAAATTTTTAATGGTCTCTGTCATATTAATGTTTTCATTCCTTTCTTGTCCATGTCCATTGGTGTTTGTTCCTTTAGTGCCCAAATGGACATCTATCCATCTGCTCTCATCTTGTTGACTGTAATTCCCCTGTGCCTCTTCCATTCCTATGGACTCTGCATTGATCTGATCTGATCTAGTTGATGTTAATTCTGCAAAATGTCCAACTATCGAAACTTATTAGGTTAACAATTCAACAATTAATGAAAAATATGAACCATTTTGGTTCAATATATACATCGGAATTATCTCTTCTAATTTCCTAGTGTTATCACCATGACAATTATAGATAAAACCCCCAAGTCTTGAGAACATATATGCCCATCGCCTTCAGAGATAAATCTAGGAAAAAGGTGGTTTTTTGAAACCACTTTCACCAATACACGATATCATGTGCTTAAATATGTCAAAACCACCACTTGTGGAATGGGCGATGACTAGTTAGATCACTCCATTTCATTCGTTCGGTACTTCACAGCCATGTGACGTTAGCTGAACGCCACCATGTAATGAACTCAAAAGCTAATCATTTGAAATGGATTAGTTGAGCATGGAAACCCAACATATTTGTACGTAAGTCTGTCTGTGCTTCATAATTTGGATTCTATAACTACCAATCCTCAAGTATGGAGGCGTCATCTTATCCATAAACTGAGTAATCTCCAAATTTCTCAAATTTATTCTCTCTATAAAAGAGTTTTGGTATCCACAAACTGAGGTACATGGACAAAGATAAATCTAGTGAGACTGGTTATTTGGGCAACATGCTACACTTTCCTGTGAATAAGGAGGAAAGGGTACTTTCTTACATTCTAGCGACTAAATTCCACACAGAGCCGGCTATAGACTTGCAGTTGGAATTCAAGTTGAATCCTACTATGAAGAATTTAGTCATCAATAGGCCAACTGCTAAGAGGAAAAGGAGCAAGCAGCCGAAGAAGGAATCCACAGCTGAAACGAATGAAAGTGTTGGAGAGAATCAACCGGTCTGATTAGATTCTTTAAAGGAGGAGATCGCTAAGCTGAAATGAGTCCTCAACTAAAATTAAGTATATTTTAGCAAATTTTGGACAGCTGGTAGCAGAGGTAAGGGGTCCTAGAGATGATAGGGTTCTTCTTAAATGGTCCCTTTACAATAAGATAACTAGTATCATTCCCTTTTTGTAATTTTGGGATTAATACGATTGTATAAATGTAGAAGTGGATTTTGGACTGTTTATTACAAGATTCTAACAAGTGGTGTTATGAGTCTTGTTTTCTTTCATAGTATGTTTTTCTTGTAAGCTTATATTTCACTTCCATCTGTCTGAGTCGGAGGAATATAAAACTTAGAATTCATTTATGAGATGCTCTCAGCTTAGCAATTTAGACTATATTTATTTCTTCTCAAAGAAACTATGAATTCATTTTAAACAATGCTCCGATGCAGTTGTGTGTTTCTTTTTCCTCTAATACCATGCAATTTTTCTATTAAACTCAGACTCATCGCCTTCCAAATGACTTCACGTGCACAAAATTTCAACCTGTACACCCATATTTATCTTGAAAAACAACACCACAAGGTAAATCATGCTTCCACACACCTATATCCACTATGCATTTCTTCTTCGTTGCACCAATAACTTGTACGCACTACTTTTGTGTTGTGCGCCCATATCCATTGCGCATCGTTTTCGTATTGTGCACTGATATTCCACATGCATTTCGCCCTATGCATTGAACCATGCCAAAGTTCAATATGCCCCACCATGCACAATAATCTGTGTGCACCATTGAATACATTGTCGCGAGACAACTTATACTCATACTATGCACCCAGCAACCAAAATCCTCTGTGTTTTGCAATACTTGCACACCCCACGTGAACATTACTATGTGTGTGTTCACCGCGCCATGCTAAATTCAACACATGCATCCACACACAATATTCTTCCAAGCGGTGCCACAATTTACCGCGCACACCTGCATGCCAACATTTTCTATGTAGTGCCAAAATTTACCATGGATGCTCTGTGACTTGAAATTTGGTCACTTTGAAATTAATCTTCTATGAATATTCGCTTCAATTGAACCTTTTCGGTCCATCCAGGCTCAGTATTGGAAATAAATCTATGATACCATATTGTAACGTTCCCGGCCACCCGTGACTGGGCCACACTACACAAGGGAACACTTTCGTTCTCTCACTGCGGAACATACTATAACATACCCAGTATTCAACTGAGTTATGCCACATAAATTTTCTATTCAAACTACATGCAATTATAACATATACATACAACACTCTTGTGGAAGCTTTACATATAAATGTAAACAAACAATTACATTATGTAAATATGCAATTTCATATTGAAATAACAATAAACACAGATATGCAACATATACAGGGAAATACCCATAAACATACAGACAATTATAATCACATATATGATAAACTGTAACATAAGCACGTAAATAACAATGCATCATGTAAATTTATCATACGATTGGTACTTATCTTGGAAAGATTGTCACCAACTGCATACAGACCATCCATAAACCTCCCAGCCTTAGACTACATTGTTCATCACTCTCAATAGTGAGTCACCCCTGAGCTAGCACTAAACTCCACCTGGGTAAAGGGATTCCTAACTAGGCTAAAGGCTCATAGACAACAGGAAATAATCTATCTCATGTGCTCACTCAACTAATAGCCTACAACCTCTCATTCCCCACATGCCTATCCCACCCAAGGAAGTGTGCCCCTTCTCTACTCAACAGACCTTTGACTGCCCCACTTCCCTTCCAGGGATTCAACAACAGGCTGAACAAGAAGTCTTAGAGCACTGTAGCTACATTTTAGCACCTTTAGGAAATCAATTCCCAACAATTATTTCACTCTGAGAATTTATCACAGGCCTGAAAACTCGACTCTTCAATTTCCCACGGGCTTGACAACCCACTTCTTCAATCCCTCTCTCAAGATAACCAGGTACACCAACCAGAAATGGTTATGGAAATAGGCTCAGATACGATGAAATGAATGTTTGAAGGATAATGGACCGTGTGAGTGAAATGGTCATGGAATCATTGACTAGATGACTGAATGATGGAGGAAATCATGGGAGAGATGATCATAAGAATGATCATGAAGTTGTCCAAATGAGATAAGTCCCCATGATATGTATGCATGTCCCCAACTTGACACTTTTTATATTGCAAGATACTTTGGTCCACTTGTCCCAACTTTAGAAATTAGGATAAAATAATTATCCACACTTTATGTTTTGAGAAATATTAATATAATATTATTTTTTGGCTTAAGCTCTTTAGCTTAGCCCTTTCTCGTAAATTTTGGCCCTCCCTTTCCTTAACTGGTGGAGTTCAATCCCCCATCACTTTTATTGTGGTCGGTCTATGCGCAATGATGCATTTTATATTAATCATGAGACATATACAAAACAGGTGCATTGGCCTTTTACATCTAGGCACTCTGGCCTAATTCCAAAACATAAGCATCCCAGCTTATAATAATTGGCTCACCAACCTATAACACATATCATATACACATAGCTCACTGACCTCCATACTGCGTGTGGTATCCGAGAATGTGCACACTACATCATTTTAATGTGCAGTACATGCGTGCACTATGCCATGAAAGGTGCAATACAAAATGATGTCAAAACAACTCACCAGTTTAAGTACACTTACATTACATTTACAATTAGGTGTGGCCGAGGGATATTACAAGTGTGGTCTAAGGATGGGAGGTTCGTCAAAGGTCTTCATGCAGTTGGTGATATTATTATCAATATAAGTGCCAATTGTGTGATAAATTTACATGCTGCATTATTATTTACGTGTTCAGTTTTATGGGTTTATCCTATGCATGGTTATAATTGTCTGTATGTTTATGGTTATTTCTTGTATATGTTGCATGTTTATGTTTACTGCTATTTCAGTATGAATTCATGCTTTTACATAATGTATTTATCATTTTACGTTTTATATATGAAGTTCTGCAAAGGTTCTATGTGTATATGTTTAATTTCATGCAGTTCAAAATTTTTATGTGGCATAACTCAGTTGGATGTTGGGTATGTTATAATATGCTCTGTAGAGAGAATGAAAACATTCTCTCATGTATCGTGGCCCAACCTAGGTGTTCCAGGATGATACAATATGGTATTAGAGCCTTAGTTTTCAACAATGAGCCTGGATGGGCCTAGCAAGTTGAGTTGAAGAGAAATTTCACAAAGGATTGATTTCAATGTGGCCAAATTTCAAATCACAGAGTGTCCATGGTAAATTTAGAAGCAACGACATAGAATTAGGAAAATCCCCAATTTATGTTCTTAGATTCATGAGAAAATGGAGAAATTTAGCCAAGTGGTGAGATATTATTGGTTTAATATATTTTCTAGCAAATTCAGACCTGGAATTGATCGAATTTGAAGTTACTGTGAAACCATGACAAATGGAGCGAGATTGGTAAATAAAATTCTCAATTTGTAATTGATTTTGGGTAAATTCATTCCAGAAATATCAATCCATGGACCTTTCTCGAACAAGGTTTGAACTGGTGTTATAGGGGTGAAATTGAACAAATTTCATAGTTGTAGAATGTCTATGGTAAATTGGGGAAAAAATTAGAAAAAAGCCCCAATTTCGGCAGTGGAATTCACGAGGAATTGATGTGCATAAAGATGAATGTGTGTAGTTGGGTGAACTAAAAAATCATGATGCGTAGTAAAAATATTGTGGTATGCAAATTTTGGAGCCACGCGAAAAAATGTTGGTGTGCGGATGCGCACACTAAATTTTGGCACCGCGCGGAAAAATGTTGGTGTGCGGGTGCATGCACTAAATTTTGGTGCCGCATGGAAAAATGTTGTTTTGCATGCTAAATTTAGCATTACATGGTATTCATACACATATTAAAGTGCACACAATGTGCACACACACAATAATGGTGAATGTGTTGTGCGCGGTATTGGCAGAGAATAGAGGAGTTTGGTTAGTGCGCGAGCAATGTCGGTATATGCTATCGCACAATAGTTTAGTTAATGGTGCATGCATAATATTGGTGCATGGTGGGGACTAACTAAACATTGACATGGTTCAGTGCATAGAGTGAAATTCACATGGAATATCAGTGTGTGATACAAAAAGAGCGCATAACAGGTAATAGTGAAATAACCAAAACTGTGCACAGTGGATATTGGCGTGCGACACAAAACTAGTGCGCACAAGTTATTGGCGTCACAGAGAAGTGTTGTAGAGTCATTATAGGTGTGCGGAGCACGATTTACCTTGTGGTTTTGATTCACATGGTAAATATGGGTGTCTAGGTGGAAATTTGTGTGCAGGAATTCATTTGGATGGTGAACAACGTAAAACTAGCGAATTTCTGCGACATTTTATACAGTTTGAGCGTCATCTTTTTGCAGCATGTTTTTGAGGCCCTTAATAATGTTTTTAAGTACTCAAAAACCACGAGAAAAGAGTGAACCAAGGCACAGGCTGATTTTTTAGCTCAAATAAAAGAGCTTGGAGAGATATTTCTAATGGTGTAAACCGTTCATCAAACGGAGGTTTTATGATAAAGTTACAACACAAACAATGGAGGGTAAATTTTAAGACCCAACTAACTTCAAAGAACCATAACTCTATGCTCTGAAATCAGATTGAGGTGTAGGAGCATTCAATGGAAATATATTGAACCATAGAATACATTCCTAGAGATGAATTAAATTTTGAGGCATGTTAAAGATATTTTATATGGAAAAGAAGGTACCTATAGCATTTCAAACCAAAAACACGAATTGGCCTAGAACTTCAGCAAGATGTAACTAGTAGTCAAGAACCCAGAAAAAAGTGAAACTTGGAAAGAGTGTCCATAATATGTATATGAAGAAACCCAATTGATATTCTATGAAAAATCCAATGTATTAGGTGTGAAATTGCATAATTATAGCGCATAGTTGCGCCAAGTTGAAAAATGAATAGAAAAATTAATGAGCAATTTTCAAATAACCATAACTTTATGCTCAAGACTCGGAATTGAGAATGGAAGAAAGAATTGGAAATCTATTGGATAGTGGAATCTAAATATGCACCCAAAAAATTGATCTGGGAATTAAATTCTCTGGTAAATCAGAATAAATAATTATGATATATTATTGAACCAAAATGGTTCATATTTTCATGAAATTGTTGAAACAGTTAACTTGAAAAACTTGTGTTGTCTTCACATTTTGCAAAGTTAACAACAACTAGATCAGATCAAGATCAACACAGAGTCCATAGGAATTAAATAGGCACATGAGACATACAACCATGAAGATGAGATCAGAGGGATGGATGTCCATCTTGGCATTGAAGGAACAAACTCCAATGGACATGGAGAAGGAAGGGATGAAAACATGAATATGGTAGAGACCATTAAAAATTTGTAGAAGGATGTACAAAGAAATAAAGTTGATAATGAAAGGATTATGAGAGACAAAGAGAAGAGAGATGAATTCAACATGAAGTTAATTCAGATCTTGAATGTAATAGAAAATAAGTTGGATAAAGAGAGTGGCTCAAGAAAATATGGAAGTCACATGCCTCCTGATGAGAAAAGAAGAGAAATGAGTGTTAGCAGACATCATCATCACTCCTAGAGGCATTCCAATAAGCGATAACACAACATATATAGTCCATCCCCTGTCAAGAACCATAAGGGATCTGGGGTGGATGAGCTACGAGGAGAAATGAACAAAATAAAACCTCCTACATTTGATGGTGAGCATAAGAAGGATGAACATGCAGAGACATGGTTTTTGGGAATGAGGAAGTATTTTCAATTGCATAATTATTCTTCTCATGCAGAAGGTAGGATTTCCATCTACCAACTCAAGGGAAAGGCATCCATGTGGTAGGATCAACTTGTGCAGGTGTAGCACATTAAAGAGAAGAGTGTGACTTGGAGGGAATTCAATAAGTATTTTGAGAAGAAATACTTGATTAAGAGATACTATGACAAGAAAATGAAAGAGTTATTTGAAATCAAGCTTGGGAGTACGAACATAGATGAATATGAAAGAATATTTTTAGAAATGCTGAAATATTTTTCTTTCATCAAGGATGAGACAGTTAAGATTCAGAGGTATTTGAGTGGATTGCCATCATTTATCAGTGACAAAATACAGTATGATGATCCCAAGACATTGGAGGATACCATAAGGCAAGATAAATTCATATATGATCAACAAAAAGTCATGGCCAACCTTCCAAAAATCTTGGGAAGACAAAAATAAATTCAAAATGGATCAGACGAAGAAGGGAACTAAGCCACCATTCTTCATAAATAATACTCAGGGGCAGCCAACTTCTAGAAAAACCAGAATGATTGAGACAGGGTGTCAAAGGTCAAGGAAGCCATCTATTCAATGTTGGGGTTGTAAAGGAGATTATATGTTTAGAGATTGTCCTCACAGAGGTGAAAAAGTGAGGATTGTTCAAAATGTACAACAAGCTAAAATAATGGAGGACATGGGAAGAAATGTACCAAGGATTTATGAAACCTTGGACAACAAGCAGGAAGAGTATCAATCACATATGATTGAAGTGGAAGGTATGATCAACAATCAAATCTTTGCTATTTTAATTTATTCAGAAGATATTCATAGTTATATAGATCCTAAGATGGTGGAAAGTTTGCAATTTCCAAGAATCAAGCATGGAAAATCTTGGTTGGTGTAGCTAGCTACCAGAGCTGAAAAAAAAGTTAATGAGATGGATAAGTAATGTCGTATAGACATGAATGGAATGAACACAAGGGAATATTTGAACATCTTGCCTTTAGGTTCCTATGAATGTCTATTTGGGATGGATTGGTTGGACCAACATCATGCTATCCTAGACTATCATAAAAAGACATTTACTCGTTTGGATCAGGAAGGGAGCCTAAGGAAAGTTCAAGAAATTCCTGGGGCAGTAACCATCAAAGAAATTTCAGCATTACAGTTGAAGAAATGTTACAGAAAAGGGTGTCAAATATTTGTAGCTCATATGGAAGAGACACCTAAAGATAAGTTGCCAAATTTGGAAGGTTATGTAGTCCTCAAAGAGTTTGAATATGTGTTCAAGGAGGTGCTAGGACTACTCCCAAAGAGAGATATCGATTTCTCTATAAATTTAATGCCTGGAGCATCTCCAATGTCAAAGACTCCTTACAGAATGAGTACACCAGAGCTGAAGGATTTACAAATGCAGCTTGAAGAAATTTTCAAGAAGGGGTATATACGCCCAAGTGTGTCACCTTAGGGTGCCCCAGTCTTGTTCATGAAGAAGAAATATGGGGCATTAATAGTGTGCATTGATTTCAGACAGTTGAATAAAGTGACTGTAAAGAACAAATATCCTCTACCAAGGATTGATGACCTCTTTGATCAATTGAAGGATGCCAAGATATTTTCAAAGATAGATCTCACGTCAGGATACCATCAGGTAAGGATTAAGGAGGAAGATATTAGCAAGACCACCTTCAGGACAATTGTATGGTCATTATAAGTTCACAGTGGTTCCATTTGGGTTGTCAAATGCACCGACTATTTTCATGTTCTTAATGAATGATGTTTTCTAAGAATATTTAGACAAGTTTGTCATTGTCTTTTTGGATGGAATTCTTATATATTCTAAATCAAAGGAAGAACATGAACAACACTTGAGGATGGTATTGCAAGTATTAAGGGAGCATTAGTTGTATGAAAAATTGAGAAAGTGCTCATTTTATTAGAAGCAAATTCATTATTTGGGACATATCATTTCAAAGGATGGGATAACAGCAGATCCTGAGAAGATAAAATCCATTAGAGAATGGTCAATGCCAAACAATGTGATAGAGGTTATATCATTTAGGAGCCTTGCATGATGCTATAGGAGATTCATTGAAGGAATCTCAAAGATTGCACACCCAATCACTTCCTTGCAAAGAAAGGGTGTGAAGTTTCAATGGACATTGGATTGTGAAAAGAGTTTCCAACACTTGAAGAAATTATTAACAAGTGCTCCAATACTAAGGATTGAAGAACCAAATGAAAAATTCATTGTATGTACCAATGCATGTAAAGAAGGAATTGGTGGAGTCCTCAGTCAAAATGGGTTTGTTATATGTTATGAATCAAGGAAGTTGAAGGATAATGAAAGACAATATGCTACTCATGATTTGGAATTGGTATCCATAGTGCATGCCTTAAGGAAATGGAGACACTACCTCATGGGGAAAATATTTGAGCTAAGAATAGACCATAACGGTCTGAAATATTTATTTGATCAACCAACTCTAAATGCTAGGAAAAGTAAATGGTTAGAATTTGTAAGTGAATATGACTTTGATAAACATCATATCAAGGGGAAATAGAACAAAGTGGTTGATGCACTCAAAAAAAGAGTGTGTGAATTGCATGCTACAACCATTACCATGTACCAATCAGATTTGAAAGACAAAATTTTGGAGGTTGCAAAATTAGATTTACATTACAAGGAGTTAGTGGCAAAATTACAACAAGGTAATTTGCAGCAAAAAATTGAAGAATACAAAATAGATAATGATGAAATTCTCATGTACAGGGGAAGAATTTATGTACCAAATTCCCAGGAATTGAGAAATCTGATATTGAAAGAAATACATAATGTACCTTATGTTGGGCACCCAAGTTATCAAAAAACTATTGCAGTCGTCACGAGCCAATATTATTGGCCAGGCATGAAGAAAGAGGTTGCTGATTTTATTGCCAAATGTTTGGAATGTCAAAAGGTAAAGACTGAGCCTATACACCCAACTGGTTTGATACAACCATTACCCATTCCTGAGTGGAAATGGGAAGTTGTAACCATGGATTTAATCACCAAACTTCCCAGAACAAACAAGCAACATGATTCTATCATGGTAGTGATGGATAAGCTTACTAAAGCTGCCCATTTTATTCCAGTTAGGCTCATTCACAAGGAAGACAACATTGATGATGTTTATATGAAATAAATTACTCGATTACATGGCATACCCAAGACAATTGTGTCTGACAAACATCCAAAATTTAACTCAAAATTTTGGAAGGGATTATTTAATGGATTTGGATAAAATTTGAATTTTAGTACAACTTATCATCCAGAATCAGATGAAAAAATAGATAGCATGAATCAAGTGATTGAGGATATGTTGAGGATGTCTGTGATGGATAAACCATAAAAATGGGAAGAATACCTACACTTGGTAGAATTTCCTTATAACAATGGGTACCAAGCATCTCTAAAGATGAGCCCATTTGAGGCACTTTATGGAAGAAAGTGAAACACACCGGTAAGCTGGGATAACCCAACAGATAGAGTAGTGGTTGGGCTAGATTTACTCAGGGAAATGGAGGAGCAAATGTTGAAAATAAAATAAAATTTAAAGGCTTCCCAAGACAGGCAGAAAAGATATGCTAATAAGGGTAGAACCATAGGGAATTTAAAGTTGGGTACCATATATTCTTGAAAGTGAAGGCCAACAGAAGTTACCTGAAGTTGGGAAATTATTCCAAGTTGGCAGCTCGCTATTATGGGCCATTTGAAATCCTAGAGAGGATTGGTCCAATAGCTTATATGATTGCATTTCTTGCATCTATGTTTTTTCATAATGTATTCCATATATCATTTCTCAATACATATATACTTGATGCTAATCATGTTATTTATTGGAATGTGATTCAGGTTGAGCAAGAAGGCGCTTTCCAACTGCATCCAATATGCATTTTGGACTGGAAAATCAAACAGCTCCGAAATCGAGCCATAGGGCTTCTAAAGGTCCAATGGACCTGGTACGGTCCTAAGGACACTACTTGGGAGCATGAAGATGAAATGAAGGCAGAATACCCACATCTTTTTGAGGATTTTCAAAAAAAAATCGTATATGAGTACATAATGCACTGACGACAGTGCATAAATAAGGGGAGGGGATTGTAATATCCCTAGGCTGAAATCAATTGTAATGTAAACGAAAATGTACTTAAGTTGGTGAGTTGTTTGATATCATTTTTGTATGCACCTTTCATGGCATAGTGCACACATGTACTGGGCAGTAAAATGAGGAAGTGTGCACATTCCAGGATACCGTGCACAACAACTTAAGTGTGCACGATTTTGAAGCCAGAGAGCCTTTGTGTATATGTTGTGTTTTATAGGCTAGTGAGCTAGTTTTGCGATTATTCAGACGAAGAGCCTAGATTTCAAAGTCCAGTGCCCCTACTTTTGTATATGTCTCAGAATTAATATAAAATACATCATTGCATGCAGACTGACCACGATAAAAGCGTATGGGGGACTAAAATCCACTATTTATGGAAAGGGTGGGGACTAAAAGTTAAGGAAAAGGGGCTAAGTTAGGGAGCTTAAGCTAAACAAGAATATTATAATAATATTTCTTAAATCATAAAGTATGGATAATTATTTTATACTAAGTTCTAAAGATGGGGACAAGTGGGCCAAAGTAGCTCCCAACATGACAAGTGTCAAGTTAGGGACATGCATACATATTTTTGGGACTTAGTTCATTTTCATTCATTATTCCTTCCATCATTCAGTCATCTAGTCAATCATCTAGGAGCATTCAGAAAATCACTGATCTATCATCCATACCTTCATGTCACTATACCTGAACCTATATCCAAATCCATACTTGTTTGTGTAGCTGGTTAGCTTGGGATCTAGACTGAAGAAGTGGGTTGTCAGGCCTGTGGGATATTGAAGAGGTGGGTTGTCAGACCCGTGATCAATCTCTCTAGGTGAGAGAATTGTTGGGAATTGGTTTCCTGAGGGTGATAAAATGCATCTATAGTGCTCTAAGACTTCCTGTCTGGCCTGTTGTTGAAGCCCGGAAAGGAAGTGGGGTAGCCGAAGGATTGTTGAGAAGAGAAGGGGCACACTTATTGGGGTGCGACAAGCATGTGGGGAATGAGGGACTACATGATGTTAGTTTGAGTTGGCACCTGTGATGGAGTATTTCCTATTTTCTATGAGCCATTAGCCTAGTTAGGAATCCCTTTACCCGGGTGGAGTTTAGTCCTAGCTCGGGGGTGACCCAGTGTTGAGAGTGATGAGCAGTGTGTTCTAAGGCTGGGAGGTTCGTGGAAGGTCTGCACATAGTTGGTGATATTCTTATCAAGATAAGTGACTATTGTGTGGTAAATTTACATGTTGCATTATTATTTACGTGTTCAGTTTTATGGGTTGATCCCATGGATGATTTTAGGGGATAAATTTCGTTCATGGGCTAATTTTCCATGGTTTTTCAAAAAACAAGATTCGCTATTTTAAAAATGATTCGCCCAAATTCTATAGGATAAAATTATTTTACCTTAAAAATCGCCAAAAATTTATAAAAAATATATAAAATCCTTATAAATTTGAATATTTTTACAAAAATATCGCCAAATATTTATAGTTGGCATATGAAGGATTAATAATATTCACCAATGTCTCTACATTTTAAAATAAATTTCCATCCTTAAAATTACCCCTGGTTTATCCTATGCATGGTTATAACTGTATATATGTTTATGAGTATTTTATGTATATGTTTCATGTTTATGTTTACTGCTATTTCAGTATGAATTCATGATTTTACATAATGCATTTCTCTGTTTATGTTTTATATATGAAGTTCTGCAAAGGTTCTGTGTGTATATGTTTAATTGCATGCAATTCAAAAATTTATGTGGCATAGCTCAGTTGGATGTTGGGTATGTTATAGTATGTTCCACAGAGAGAATGAGAGTGTTATCTCATGTATCATGGCCCGACCTGGGTGGTCAGGGATGTTACATGATTAAACTGAGGCTCTGAAGGCCTTTTTATGTTAAACAAGAATGCCAAAACCCTAGAAATGCAAAAACCTAACCCTAGAAGGTGAAACACCAAAATTCATGTGGGCCCTATGGGTAGTAAGTTGGTGTAATTTGGTACATCAACTTCCCATGGTCGTAACTTTTGCATATGACCTTTGTTTTAAGCATGTGATAGCCCGCTGGAAAGGTTTTTCAGAGAAATACACATTCAACCATCAAACTCTAACTTTGTTTGCATTTTTATTGTGGAGAGAAAAAAAAACAACGTTTAGGGCCCCAAAATGGACCTAGAAGTACAACAAGATGTACTGACAAGAAAACATACAAAATAAGCCAGATGGATTAGGTGAGAGGCCACTCGTATCCACCTAGAGGATGTGTGGGGCTTTAGACAACCCCAAAAGTGTAGAACCCACAATTACAAAGTAGTACAGAAGAATGTGTTGAACTACAAACTGACAAAAGGATCCAATCGGAACAGGTGGGTGGCCACCAATATCCACCTAGATCAATCCTCCCCCTTTAGGAAGTAATGGTCTCCATTGTGTTGAGTGCCCAGGGAGGAGAGGAAATAATTTTCTGAATTTGAATCTTGGTGAGCTGCATGCTTTGTTGGAGAAGTTATGTTGCTTGGTCTGTGAAAGACTATCACCACTAGAAGGGTTGCATATGCTCCACCAATCTATTGTCTCTAGGTTTGATGGGGAATTGTGTAGGCACCATTTTTGGTGAAGAATTTTTTTTGTTTTGATGGATAGAATGTGTTGAGGCTACAATTGTTGTAGCGGTATTCTCTGTATCCTTTAAATAGACCATGAAGAGGAAGAATTTTGAAGTATGAGAGATTACCTTGCAGAACTATTTTGGTGGAGCAGTAGTTGAAACTACCTCTAGTATCCTATAGAGATGACCTCCCAAAGTAATATTGACACTACGGGGTCTAGAATCATAGAAAAAATGACGTATCCACATATATGGTTGACCTAAAAACAAATCACAAACATAGAGAGGGGAAACATCACACATTACCTCATCCTTGAAGGGTTGGATGCCATAGGACAAGTGACATTGTTGGCTGACACAAAGATCTCATCCCTGGTGAATCCAACCAATGTTGTATGGTTGCACGTGTGGTGTTGTTGATAACCCAAACTGTGTGATGGTCTTAGCTGATATGAGGTTCTCCTGGCTATCGTTATCAACAATGAAATGAAATGGTGTCCCATTCACCCACATCTGTGAATGGAAGTGGCGCTCCTCCTCTTCAGGATCTACTGATTCTTCTGGTTAATTTTTTGTGGTCACGATAGTGGTAGTGGGGTTTGCATTGATGAATTGTCTATTTTCAATATTTTCTAAATCATATTCTAAATCAGTGTTCAGCAACATATCTTTGACCTTGACCACCAATGACTGTTTCGAGAGACATTCATCAGTGTTGTGCCAGGGGATTTTGTGGAAGTCATACCACTTCCTAGTGTCATTCTTCATCTTTCATTTACCTTTATTTTCCTATGTCTTGGAATGGTTGTCTCTAGGTTGTTATTTAGGGTTGTTCTTACCATGCTTTGGTTGTAGTAGATTTGCAGACCCAAATTCCCATTTGTTCTGGTGCCTAAATTTCTGCTCGATTTTGATAGCATATCGATAGGTAGCTCCTAATAATGAGATGTTTAGGAAATCCATTTCATTTTGGATGTACCTATGTAGAGCCCCATGGTATTTCAACACAAAATATCACTCGGAGTCTTTGATACACATCTTGGTGCGCAAGGTATGGAAAGTATTTGTGAACTTCGACACTGTTTGGCTCTTCTCTTGCCACAATGTGGTCCATCTCATGTATTGGTATTCATAGTTATCAACAGGATAGTACTGTTCCTTGACCGCATCCACAAAAACATCCCAAGTGGGCTCGACCCTATATATTCTAGATTCCCCTATGGAACTTTTCTCCTAGTAAGTTTCCACCAATGTTTGACATGGGGGAGAGCCTTAAGGAGTGCGAAGGTGATTTTTTCCCTGTCGGAAAAATTTTGAACAAAGAAATAACCTTCTAATAGATTTAACCATTTTCCTAGGAGAATCTACATCTATCTGACCTTCAAATATGGGAATATCAAAATTAACTTGTAGCTTGAAGGGGGTTGCATGGCTACTTGATGAGGATGATTCTCCTGTGGGTAGTCGTCGAAGGATATACACAAAGTTTTCCATCATTTCGTTCCTTTTTCACACGAGGGATTTCTTGAGAGACATTTTATAAGTATCTCTTGCTCCATCATCTTTATTTTCATCCCCTATGGGTTGTTTTTAGGCTCAGTGTGACCGATCATGCAATGGATCGATTGGTTTGAGTCCCAACTTCTTGTACCTAGATCTTGTTGGGAACATGCACAAAGAAAAATAAATGAAGAGAAGACTACTCTAATACCACTGATCCAGATTATGTTTGGAACAAAATGAAAGAAGATATATTCCAATGAAACACTCATGAAAATTGCCAAAAACTGAGAAATACAACAATACTTGATTTCTATTAATGAAAGAATTCTAAAGAGACTGTAAAAATACAGAGTGCAAGACTCGCTAGAACGGTGGCATCTTAATCTCTGAGAAGATATGTGACAACTGTTAGTCACCATTAATTTGTTTTTATGTGAAATAGAGATTTCAGGATCTGGCAAGGTGCTAAACTGGTTTGGAATTTTGACTAACTAGATAAGGGGCTAAATATGGTAGGAAACAACTAAAGATGGAAAGAGCACTAAGAGGATGGGGCCTGATATGACATGGATCGTGAACTCTTTAGAGCGATGGTCGAGGATGATTTTTGGGTGAGAAACTACACAGAGGTTAATTTTGGAAAGCAGGCCAAAATTTAAACCATGGTTTTCATTCGAGGCTACATGGCGCCACCAGGTGCATTTCGGGGTGAAAAGCGGGTTTCCCCAAACCACTTCCTCACACCCATGAAATTTGGAAATGTATAAAAGGTCATTTTGTTGGTTATTTTATTATTTATCGAACACTAGACCGTTTGAAGCTTGGCGTGACCACCCTCGTTCAACTACAACTCAACAGTACGCCAATTGCACGCCATTTATGCTCATTCCCAGGTATTTTTCATTGCAACCATGCATCCTATCATAAATTCAGTTACAGAACAAGACCCAGTGGTGAATGAAGAATCCCTAATTGACCGAGATTCATATGTTTTTGATACCAAAATCGCCATTTCACCCATCTCTATGTCCATAAGCAAAATGTCTCATAATGTAGGAAGGTGTATATAATTTCTTGAAGAAGTCCTGGCCACAATAGTCCCTTATGCTGTCAAAATCACTTTCCCCTTTCCTAAATTTATAGGTTAGTGTGTCGAACAGTATTCACATGAATAAAGAGTCATTGTGAATAAATGAGGGTCCGACGTCATGGTTAGGGTAGAGAGTCTGTCAATTCAAGATTCCCTTGTTATACCAAAGTCTTTCTCCACAATGTTTGAACCATTCAATGAAGAAAATCTAATTAGGGTATATAGAGAATGGCCATCAGAGGTCCAATATCTATTTTTACAGACAATTGTAAAACCATAACATTTTTTAGAGAGTCTTCCTTTGCCAATGAATGTGAGTATAATGGTTATTGAATTCCAATGGGTATGTTCCCTGTTGATTCAAATTTTAGGTCTAGATAATGACAAACATGTGGTAGATGTCATGCTTGGTTTGTTTTTGACCTTTTCTTTAGTCAGAGTTTGGTCTATCATTCTGCATCATTTTTTTATCAATTCATAGCTAATAATATCCATAAACAACTAGTGAATTTTTGTTCTCTAAGGAATTTCAGATACTACACCTATCTGCTGAAGATTTTCCTAGAAACAAATAAGAGATTATTCCCTGAAGAAGCCTTTGTATCAACTTAATGTAAAAGGATTAGATTTCTCATATTCATCAACAAACTCATGTTCATGGTTTTTTTGGGCTCTAAAGATGTCCTAAAAACAACCTCTATGTATTAGTAGAAGGTAGACGTTGGCACAAACATTTTAATTGTTTCCTACATAGGTTCTTACCTTCCGTTTTCAATACCTCATCCTCCAAATATGAAACACCTGCAAAGGGAACACCAATAGTTACAAAAGGAACAACAGTTGTCATGTTCAAATGAATGATACTACCTACAAAGGGAACAACAATTGTAACAAGGGAACGACACTCCTTACGTTGGACCAAACTAATGTTGTATTAATTGCATTGTAGTACTTTCCCAACCATCTAATTTGTCAATATGAGGTTCATAGACTTACAAAGCACACACAAACTATATGCAGGACTGAAGCTAATTTAACCTAATCTAATGTTTAATCTACAACTAAAATTGAATCATTAATCTAATGCAGGAAGTTGAAACACACGACTTGGATTGAATTGGTACAACACACAACTAAAATAAAATTGCATAAATGAAATTAATCTAGGAATGGAAAATTGCGTCAAAGGATAAACAACATGTGAAGAATGACAAGACAACACATATGAGCTCACACTAACAATAAAGCAATCTCAAATTACATTACAATAATCAAATGGAAAATCATGAAACAATAATGAAAGTATGAATCAAAATAAGAATCCCTTTTTCTTTCAAATCCTAATGACTACTACTAAATGACCACTCTTTCAAATCTTAATGAATACTCAATGACTACTCCCTCATGAAGAGAGAGAACTCTCTTTTATAGATGATAGATATGAAAAGAAGATAAACATCTCATAATTACACATCTTCTTTTCTTTCAACCAATTTCCCATTATTACAAAATACAACCCCTTCAAATCCTCAAACATATCTCTCATATATCTTGTATAGTATATGTTATCCATTCCCCATGATATTCTCCTTGGAATAGGCTTGAATTATCTCCTCAAATATTGAATGATGGAGGAAGTATTCGAGAAGCCTTTTTGAATTAATCCTTCACATATTCCTACACATTACAAAGATTACACATTTTTGAGATATATATGAAAACATGTCGATTTTCTAATATTTAATCATAAATTCCCTTTTAATACTAAAATGAATAAAGTGGAAAATAATAAGGTGAAACCCAAATATATTTATGAAAATGATATCATGAAAGGTTAATGGGGCGATGAAATGTGAAGAATGATGAAGGGAAAGGTGGATGAAAGTATGACATTTCTAAGCCCCAACATACCCCTTGATTGAACTTGTTGCATGTCCGCATGCAATTGTGCATGGATATTCTAAAGAAATTTTGGAATTTGAATTTCGACTTTGAGTGATGATAATGAATGTTTCCAGCATGGGATTTACATGAGTAACAACTGACATTTTCTTATTCTTAGTTATTGTGTGACAACCATGAATATAAAGAATGTTGGTTCTTGTGTTAAAAACATTCATTTTGTTATTTTTTTCTCTTGTTGTTATGATAATAATTTACCCATATACTTTACTAGAAAAGATAATCTATCAATGTGAATAAGGAAACATCATTGAGTATAAGAAATCATTTTTTCATATTTGTGAATCATGACAATATGTATATCAATGCTTATGAAGCAAAGTGCAACAAAGCATCATTGGAAAAGAAATGTTGCTAAATGGTAAATGAGACGAAAAATGGAATGATGGTAGTGGAAAAATGGAGTGATGATAGAGAATATAGTCCCCTACCCCCCAACTGATTTGGTTGCATGTCTGCATGCAACTTGGCATGGTTCATAGAAGTGAAAAGGAAAGGGACCTCAGTGAGGTAATTTTCCAAATTATTCATTGCTAGTAGTTGAGGAATTACATGATTAAAGTTTAGAAAATAACATACCTCCACTTACCCAAAATGTTGATTAACTATGCAATAGGAATATGACTGATGTGCCTGCTGGAGCATGGAGGATGTCACTGCAGCAGGATCATGTGAAAGGTGACTTTTTTTGTAGCTACAACTGTTGTGATTGTTGGATTAGAGAATGTGAAGTGGAGGAATCTGAACTATTGCTGATGAATCATGGAAATGAGGAAATATGAAGGTGGAACTATGGTACTCTCATATAACTTAAAATACTATTGCAACGACTGATGAAGTCATGAAAATGTGCATAGTCTTAACCCTCTACTAAACCTGATGGTACAATTCTAGTCATGCAAATGAATGTGTCTATGTTGAGCATGAACATAAGTCATTGGATTACAATCCATTAATGAATGTCATTAACCAATCCGAGGCAAAATCACCATTGATGTCAATGAGTGACAAGGTACCTGAGTACATCTTGTGATGTGTGAATGGATGATATGATGTTGAGCCACTTGCAAGATCTAATGATCAAAGGACATTGATGCATTCCCATGATTTTCAGCGAGAGAACTTGTCATTAAGGCATGCAAGCCTCTCGGTACTCAAAATGGACTCTGGTCTATATCCTAGATAAGGTGTTGAGGTCGATGGGGAAAGACTTGTTGAAATGTGGGCCTTAAGGAATCCCACATCAGTCAACACAAGTTTTGATAAAAAATTGGTAGGACTATAGGAAATATCTCAGTAGCAACAATGTTTATGGCAAGGCAATGTAGTCATGGAAAGGGAGATGAATAGTTTTATTGACAAGGCAAAGTGAATTGGAAAAGATAAAGAGATGTATGTGACTCAAAAAGATAGGTGTGTGTGAAGTCATGAAGGATAATTCAATGGAATATGGGCTTCAACAAAAGGATGACCAATCTGCTTTGAAGGAGAAATGGGAAGAAATAATTGATGATGCAAAAAGGTTTTATGAATGGTTGATGTGTAACAACAAACATCATGATGTTTATGATGAGTAACAACTCCTTCAAGCACTCAACAAAGAATGATTTTTTTCAAGAGTTTTGTGATTCATAAAAATCACTTTAGTAGAAAAATGCGATCGTCTTCGAACCTATAAAATCTTAGTACTAATCCTACATGAAAACTGTGAGATCTTAGAAAAATATGAAATACAAGAATAAGTAAGAATGAGATCAAATAAAAAACAAAGTGCATTTTACCTGTTGCCCTTTGTGAGCAAGTTTCATCGTCAATTGTTCTTGAAGTGACTCAATGAACCAAGTTAGCGTAAATGTAAAAACATTACTCCGATATAGTTTTCAAGAATTGATTGAAATCCATTTGCTAAAGATTTTCTTTCTAAATCTTTTTTATTTTTTTTATTTTTATGAATTTTGTTTTTTATTATTTTTATGTTTGACCTAAGATTTTATTTTTATGGTTTTTTTTATATATATTTTTATTAAAAAACAAAGAAAATTAAATTAAATTCCTTTTTATTATTTTTTTTATAACAAAAAAAAATAAAAATTATTTTTGTTATTATAATATTTTTATAATAAAACAAACAAATAAAAGAAAAATATTTTTTTATTATAAAACGAAACAAAAGAATGGTTGTCACTGAAATAATCCTTTTTTTCTTAACATAAAACTTCCATCTTTCTATACCTGCACCATCGGGCCACCATGAATGCCCCAGACCGATATGAGAAGTTTTTGGTGCCCAAGGGCACAATATCATAAGTCTAGTCCTTGGAAACTCTTGAGGTCGTCGATAACAACAGATATTGTCTATAAGAAATAGTTATTGGGCATATTTTGTGATAACCTTACCATTTGTTAACTATGCGCAAACTACGCAACATTTTTGGCTTCCCTACTATGATCAATAATTGGTTCATCATGGAATATGGTCTTCAATCTTGAAGACTAGAGACTATGGTTGTAATAGTAGTAGTCATTGTCACTACTCATATTCTGAATAGGAAAAAAAGAAGGACCACCAAAACTCTCACCTTTCCTTGAGGAAAACGAGTTAGATCTTTATCTCACATTCACACTTTCCCAAGAATTATGTTTTCCATCATGCATGCAAGTTAATGCCACTACCTATCTCAGAACCACAATCATTATTATTGATGAAATATCGCCACTCAATTATCATATGACCTGTAAATGGACTCTCTATCCATTGCACGTGGAAATCACAAACACATTTTTCATCTCTGTGTGGATACCGGTAAACATGTTCAACACTGGCATCATAAATACTCAAATCTCCACTGCGTTGGTACCTTGCACATACTCGCATATCATTTCTCACCATGCCACACTGAGGATGTTGTAATTTCCTTGACAAAAGTTGAAAAATTATGCTCGTCCTCCATACTTGTTTGACGTTATATAAATTGATCACTATAAGTTGTAATCAAAACAAAAAATAAATTATATCCTTCCATATTTCTTGTTGGATCGTCGATTCATTGCCAGGCAGAACAAAAGTGCGGGATATCATCGAAAATGGTCAAGTTCATGTGAGTGGGAAATTGTTGGAGTCGATGGATGTTTCAGATCGATGTGACCAAGAGGAATGATTGAGGAAATATTTCTGCCAAATAAGAGAAGGATCCATCAGATAGGCAACATCATAATAATTTTAACCTAACTAAGTGCTGAGAAAATGTCGATGGATAGAAAATTCAGAAAATTCAAAACATATTGATAAAATTTCAAAATAGTTATGTGACAGTGTTCCATTACCTCCAGACGTTGAATATATATATTTCTTATTTGAGAGATCATAACAATCCATGGATTTTGGCAGAGGATACTCCAACTATACCAGTGAAATCATTATGAAAACAGACTTGTGTAGTTAAGATTTCCCTCATCCTTAAAAAATGCTTACCGACAGATTTTCCATTAACTACTTTAAGATGAATGCATGTTGAAAATTTTAGTTGATCATGGGCACCTCAACCCGATAAAACAATGAGTTCTTACTATCGTTTCAATGTTTCTTTGCATTTAAAATTCATCAGCTGAAAGATACGAATGGAAAGATAGGAACCAACATGCATGGGAGAGATTGGAGAAGGCAAGTTCTTTTGTATATGGACAAGGTAAGTTAGGTAGAGGCGGAGATGGTTTCTTTAGTTATGTATAGTGAATCTAGGAACCAAGGATCAAACCATACAAGGGAAGAACTAAACATACATGCATTCATTCATTGTTGGAGGGGAAGGGACCATACCATATTCTTTCATAGACATCAGTTTGTTTGCAGGGTTATTTCCAGGCATCTACAAGACAAAGGATGAAGGAAGAAAAACATGGCATTCTTGTCATGCAAACCAAAAATAAACTAGGCCAAAAAATGAGAAGAGTATTGTTGTGACCCTGCTTATTAAAAAATAAAAATTGATTTTGCAAACTTATTAAAAATTTGTGAGCAATTGGAAATAAATCGTAGACGAAAAAATAGATTAGGCATTTTTTTTATCGGTAATCAATTAATCTTCCTGAAATCAATTAGTCATCCTACTTTCTGATCCTCGCGATCACACGAATCACCGAGGAGCACATAATTATTCTAAAAAATAAAAAAAACTTGAAAATAAAATCCTACCCACTATAAGCTAATTAGAATTAAAAATTAGTTACATGTAATTAAACTTCTAGTGGATCCATTCACATAACAGTAGTAAAACTATGTTGATTTTCATTTTTACGCATGAAAAATAGAAATATATAAAAATGAACAAATTGAATTGTTGTGACTGTGATTTAACTGAATAAAAACAAAAACAAAATTTATCTAATCGAGTACTTACTTGGAACCATTGCTCGATAAGTCTTTCATAGGTGCATTGCTCCTTGCTCATATCATATTGTAACTCCTCTTCATCTTCCTCGATCTCCTGTTCGATCAATTTTTCGTCATCGGATGCATACGAATCTTCAGATGTTGGATCTTCAATTGTTTATGGAGGAGTATTTGAATCTTTGATCCTTGTCAATATCTCCTCTTCCAGGGAAGAGGAAATCCCAACATCTTCCAGGATCCGATTGAGTAGTTCTAAGATGACATTCATTGTTAAACCATGTTGAAAAAAGATTCCTACAACACCCAAATCAAAATGAAAAACTTAAATAAAAACACTCTTGCTAAAACATAAAATAATTACCCTTCAGTTGCAGAAACCAAATGCTCTTGGTATTTGGAAGGGACATGAGGAGTCTCCACTCAAGTAGCTTCTATGACCCTCTTACCAACACATGTAGATCACACTTGCAAAAATTAAACACTATTGCATAAATTGAAATTTGCAGGAATTGAAATTCACACTTACATAGTTGGCAGGGAGAACATGAGGATTATCAACTCAAGTAGCTTCTATGACCCCTTACCAACACATATAGATCACACCTGCATGAATTGAAATGAAAAAAAAATAAACTGATACCTCAATCCATCGTGCTTCCATGGCAACGACACCAAAATGTCGGGCTCTAAAGATGTCCTAAAACCAACCTCTATGCATCAACCAAAGGTAGGCATTGGCACAAGCATTTTACTTGTTGTCTACATCAGTTCTTACCTTCCTTTTTCAATACCTCATCTTCCAAAGATGAGACACCTTCAAAGGGAACAACAATCGTAACAAAATGAACGATAGTTGTCTCAATCAAATGAACAACACTTCCTACAAAAGGAACAACAATCATAACAAGGGAATGTCAGTCGTTACATTGGACCGAACTAATGTTGTATTAATTGCATTGTAGTACTTGACCAACCATCTAATTTGTCAATCCGAGGTTTGTAGACTTACAAAGAACACACAAAGTATATGCAGGACTGGAGCTAATTTAATCTAATCTAATGTTTAAGCTACAACTGAAATTGAATCATTAATCTAATGCAGGAAGTTGAAACACACAACTTGGAATTGAATTGCTACAACACACGACTGAAATGAAATTGCATAAATGAAATTAATCTAGGAATGGAAAATTGCATCAAAGGATAAACAACATGTGAAGAGAGACAAGACGACACATGTGAGCTCACACTAACAGTAAAGAAATCTCAAATTACATTACAAGAATCAAATGGCAAATCATGAAACAATATTGAAAGCATGAATCAAACTAAGAATCCCTTTTTCTTTCAAATCCTAATGACTACTACTAAATGACTACTCTTTCAAATCTTAATGACTACTTAATGACTACTCCCTCATGAAGAGAGAGCACTCTCTTGTATACATGAGAGCTTTGAAAAGAAGATAAACATCTCATAATTATAGATCCACTTTTGTTTCAACCAATTTCCCATTATTACAAAATATAATCCCTTCAAATACTCACACATATCTCTCATATATCTTGGATAAGATATGCTATCCATTCCCCATGATCTTCTCCTTGGAATAGGCTTGAATTATCTCCTCAAATATTGAATGGTGGAAGAAGTATTCAAGAAGTTTTTTTGAATTAATCCTTCACATATTTCTACACATTACAAAGCTTACACATTTTTGAGATATATATGAAAACATGTTGATTTTCTAATATTGAATCACAAATTCCCTTTTAATACTAAAATTAATAAAGTGGAAAATAATAAGGTCAAACCCAAATATATTTATGAAAATGATATCATGAAAGGTTAATGGGGCAATGCAATGTGAAGAATGATGAAGGGAAAGGTGGATGAAAATATGACATTTCTGAGCCCCAAGAGGTTTACAGTTTGATTTTCAACACCATCATACCTAGAGTTTTGGATGACATCAGGAGCTATCTGCATCCAAATACAGAAAATAGAGTGGGGGACTGGGTACTATTCATGCATTCAATAGTAATTTGGGTTTATGATTGTCATGAATCCCCCTATCTATTTCCTATTTTTATGACCCCTAGAATCTTTGCCCTTGAATTCATCAGGAAAATAATTATATCTAAGATAGAGCATTTCCTGTATTTGCACAAAGCCTCCAATGCCAAATTCCCTTTTATCATTGGCCCCTTCATTATCAAAACTAGATCATGTTGATCTCAAATTCAAGAAAAGGTCAAAGAGTTGGTTTTTCATAGCTATAGGGAAGAAGATATGATCCACATCAAGTCATATCCAAGATAAGATTGATGAACAAACATGCCCCTTATGAGCATGAACATGTTGAGGGTTTTGATAAGTTGGAAAACCTAGAAGTCTATGTTGATATAGAATCAATATTGCAACCAACTCAAACACAACAAGTGGAGGAAACCCTACAACAAATTCAAACACAACAAGATCCTCACAAACTAATATTCAAAGTTCCTAAGATAAGTGTTTATGGAAAGAGAAGTAGTTCAGAGGCCATGGGAAATAGTGATCAAGAAACTGCTCCTAAAAAGATGAAGATTACATAGTCTCCATAGATAGTGGATTTAGAGGAGGAGGAGCCTAAAGAACAAGTAAATATGGATATGGTGGAAAGTGGTACTAGCACTGTAGAATTTGAAAAGGAAAGAAAACTCCAAAGTGAAGGAAGCTCAAGAACCTTTAGCATCAAGAAGTACATCTTTGATAAAACATTATATATCAGGGTAGATCCAAACTAGATATAGGATTATAATAAAGAAGAGAAGTAGGAATGCATTTTTTTTCTTTTGTTTGCAAGAAGAAGTGGGTTATGGAGGTTGGAGATAGATATTTAGGTCTACAACAACCAGGATATATGAAGGACAACCTTTAGGAAAGGTATTCTATTTATGCCACTTCTTAGTTTAGTTATGAATGCAATTACTCAAATCTAAAGGAAATCCATAGAAGTGTAGCCGCTATCTTTCTAGGATCAGTAAGAAGATCCTAGGAAGATATTACTATCCACCTATGAGATTTTATCTATAACAGAATTGGTGACTCAATTAGAGAAGTATATTTTATTCTTCTCTAGCTCAAAATCCCTTGCCTTTCATCCCATGTTTTGATTTTACCCACAAAATGTAGTGCGCACACCCCGCACATCACCAATACTTAGTGCATGCAGATCCTTTCTTCGCTTAGCTAATTTTTCCATATTTCCATCTTGAGACCATCACAACCATCATGAAAATGCATGAATCACTTTTCTAATCCAATTCAGTCGCTTTGAAGATGAAATGGCCCCTCCATAAAAACCATTCAGAGTGCAATTCTGACTTGGATTTTCCTAAAAACTTGGAGATTTCACTCATATTTTACAGTTTTTCTCCAAATTCAACATAGCTCAAAGAATGAGATGACGAATTTACTAAATTCATGCTAATATTTGGCCCATACAAGTCTGATGTTGAACCAAAATCTTTGATACTACAATGTAACGTACCCAGTCCCATTCCTAGTTGCTCGAAACAATTTTACTTCTTTAATACCAATTCTTATTGTATAAATAATTGATTGAGGCCAGTTGCACACACAACCATCCCTATGTCGCACACAGAAACTATTTCCCAGTGTGCATTCAAGCCTCGTGCCAAAAAATCTACTGTCAATACTACTAAAATGGACTAATAGGTAACATATTTTAAACATGATTCCCTACATATGCAATAGTTATGCAGAACTAACAATGACATGCACAACCATCCATACTTCTGTACAATTTTAACAGTAGAATCAATGTAAACATACACATGATAAATATCATGCGAACATATAAAATAACACTTATGTTTTTCTATAATTAACCAACTGCATGCATACCTTAGGAATTCCTCTTAGTCATAGACTCTACTTCTCATACACTCTCAACAATAGGTCACCTCGAGCTAGGGATATGAATCCACTAGGGAAAATGGTACTTAAGTGAAACTAAGGCCTGGAAAATAGCTCAATAAAGAACAAGACCTGACTCACTCTCTAGCAACAATTCCCATCTCACAACCTCTCATTCCCCACATCTTGTCCCACCCATGTAGATGTACCCCCTTCTCTATTCAAAAATCCTTCAGGTTATCCCACTTCTCTTCGAGGGATTTAGCAACAAGTTGGACAAGAAGTCTCATGATTTTGTATCACTTTGAACACAAGGTTTCTCAAGGTGTTATGGAACCCACTAGCCCAACACACAGGAAAACTATTTCCAACAATTATCTCACCTAGATAGAATGCTCCATAGGCCTGAAAATTTTCTTCTTTATCCCAAACCATCAAGGATTTATGGGGTAATAATCAACTTTAAGTTCCACTTATACTCTCAATACAATGTAAAAATGATGCATGCAATAATGGGTGAATGATTCGAATAATTATGAGAATTACACTAAGTTTCCTACATTATATTTACATGTTCATATCTTGACACTTGTCACTCTAGGAAATTCCTTTGACTCCACTTGGTAATTTGTTTCCCTCACTTAGGAAATTAGGATAAATTACATCATAAATATTATGACTTAAGAATAATATTATTTTATTCCTTGAATTAATCCCCCTTGATCTATCCCATTTCCTTTAGCCCCCTTTCCCTCTCATGGAGTCCTAGCCCCCCATACTCTTTCTTTCGACTTGGTATGTAGAAATGATATATTATATTAATAAAATTGAGTGTGATTATAGATTACATTCGGTAGCATGGCTGATCCAGGTGGATATTGGTGGCCACCCACCTTTTTCAACTGGGTCAAAACAGCTTTATGGCAATTTTGCCAATTTACTATTTTTAGCAGGTTTTAACTTTTGGGGCCATTTTGAGGGCCTAAATGAAGGTTTTTAAGGATATAGGTTCTCAATGATATCTTAAGGCATAATTGAACACCCAAAATGAATCTCCTCGATGATACCTTTCCAACGAGCTATCACACGCCTAAAACAAAGATCGTATGCAAAAGTTACAACCTCGAGAAGTTGATGCACCAACTAGCCCAAACGGAGCCCACGTGACTTTTGGCACTTCATCTCCTAGGGTTAGGTTTTTGGATGTCTAGGACTTTTGGTATTCCTGATTATTGTAAAAAGGCCTCCAGAGCCTCATTGTAACCATCTTCTTGCGAATGCGAGTAGCCGTCACATCTCT
>SNQJ01S0012703.1:235785-256859 GCA_010110895.2 Picea sitchensis
AACTATGTTATATTATAACTATGTTATAATATAACAATGTTATATTATAACATATTTATATTATAACTATGTTATAATATAACATTGTTATATTATAGCATTGTTATATTATAACATTGTTAGTTTTTTTGTTTGTTAATTTGTTCGGACCTTCTTGTATTGGGATTAACATTTGGCTTGAGAAACCGTGACTCAGGGGCATCTAAGCCATCAAAATCACCCGGGGATCACACTCGGCCTGAGTCACACCAACTCTTAACATGGTTGGATTTTTTATCCTCGCGGGTTTCGAATTGGTGACTTTTCAACACAGAGTAGCTTAACAACACACTCTATCATTGGCTGTCCTACACCTCTGGGACTATAAAATTTGAAGGACATGGGGGTGGGTTTTGATCCACTTATGTGTGCACAAGTCATGATACCATTTAATATGGTATCTCTGGGTGCAACCACACATTCGACCACTACCTCAAGGTGCCCCCATGGCTCCAGGTAAAGCCCTCACGAGAATTGAACCTTGTCCAATAGTGAAAAACTCCTCACTTTCCACCATTAGATCCAACCCCTTTGGGCTTAAATTTAAAGGACATGGGGGTGGGATTTGATGCACTTATGTGTACATGGGTCACGATACCATTTAATATGGTATCTCTAGGTGCAACCACATCTTCGACCACTACCTCAAGGTGTCCCCATGGCTCCAGGTAAAGCCCTCACAAGAACTAAACCTTTCCCAACGGTGAAAAACTCCTTGCTTTCCACCATTGGATCCAACCCCTTTGGGCTATATTATAACATTGTTATATTATGACATTGGTTTATGTTTTTTTTTTAGATTTTTGTGATCTTTTTGTGTAAATTTTATTTTATTAACGTTTTTAATATAATTTTTTTTTTACCTTTTTCTTAATTTGTTCTCATTTTTATTATATATATAATTTTATGGTTTTCTTTCCCTCCTTAGCTTTTTAGGTTTTTCTTCAATGGTTTTTTCTCATATAAATTTGTTTTAAAAATGTTTTTGTTTTTTAAATTTCAATTATGTTTGTTTTCTTATTTATTTTAGTTTTTAATTGATAAAAAAAAATGATTTTTTTTTTTTTTTNNNTGGTTTTTTCTCATATAAATTTGTTTTAAAAATGTTTTTGTTTTTTAAATTTCAATTATGTTTGTTTTCTTATTTATTTTAGTTTTTAATTGATAAAAAAAAATGAATTATATTTTTTTTCCAAATATTTAAAAATATTGCTATTTAACAACATTTATTTTCTATTTATTGAAGTAAGGTAAAAAAAGTGTGTTAAAAATGATATTTTCTGCTATATTTAAAATGTATGGAACCATAACTTAATTAAGGATGGATAATTATATGAAAAATCTTAATTTCAAAAAAATAAATGGTGTACACCATTTTTAACATTGGATGAAGCATGGAAATATGATTAAAAACATGATAGAATAAAAATAAAAATAAAAATAAAATAAAAAAGTTTGAAAATAGATGAAAAAACATCGTTGAGAGGAAAAAAAAAATCATTGAAAATTTTGAAAATAAATGAAAAAATGAGCATTTAAAAAAACAAAGTGGAAACCTTATGTATCAGAAAATTTAAAATATCAAAAAACCACCTAAAAATGTTGAGGTAAAAAACTTGACCCCCCAAAAAACGAGAACTCTATAGAGTTATCATTAAGTTGGTAACTATGTTTAAGCCCTTTACTAGTAACCCAATTTTTGTGCGGACCCACCCACCCCATTCCTTTGTTTCCATTTCACCATGGCACACCCACAACCAAGACCTTGAAAACTACCTCAATTCCACCATAGACACCAAAATGAAATATATGAAACAAGACCTAAAGAAGGACATCAATGACCACATCGATAACCAACTTGGGTCCTTTATTGCTAAGATCCTTGCATAAATAAATATTCCCAAAGACATTACCTCCTATAAACAAGCTTCTAACCTGAGTGAAATATCCAAGTGCAAGTCCTCATGTATCATCCCAAGACTTGGTTGGAAGCTACTCAACATGCTAAGGAAGAACAACAATTTTTATTTTCCCATAACTGAAAGCCCTCTTTTCTTCCTTTCCCTCGACCTACCAATTATCTCCCTCATTACACTCCTCTCAAGATCCATAAATTCACCCAAGAAGAAATCGTTGAATGCCAACTCAAGGGTCTTTTCTATAATTGTTATGACAAATATTTTCATGGGCACAAGTTTAAGGAACACAATCTTTTTATGGCCATTTCTCATAATGTTATTGATGAGGAGATCGAATTTTTCCTGATGGAAAAACTACCCCCAATAGATGACCCTACTTTGCGCTTTGATCCACCAGAACTAGAACCACTGATTTCATTGTATGACCTCATTGAATTCTCTACTCCCCAAACCCTCAAGATCATTGGATACATGAAGCTTGGAAGGTCATAATGCTCATTGATATTGGCAACACCCATAATTTTATTCATCGTCTAATTTCCCAAGAAATCAATTATTATATGTGTGCAATCAAAAAAATTTCAAATCATGATTGCCAATGGTGGTTTAATGAAATGTGGCAGGCATTGTGAAATTGTGTGCCTACAAATTGGTCAATACCACCAGAAATATCATATCTTTTCTATCGACATGGGTGGTTGTGACATTGTTCTTGGTCCTGAATGGTTACGCATTCTCGACCCCATCCTCATGGAATTTAAGGACTTCGTGCAATTCCAATAAGAGGGGAAACAATATAAATTCCAAGGCATCACAATAGGATCACCTGAGATCATCGGTTCCCACCGAATGGAAAATCTACTAAAAAAAGGTCACTCTAGAATTATTTCCTAACTTCATTCCATTCAAGCCATTGAGATACCCTCTGTTCACCCTGACCTCCAATCTATACTCTCCCAAAACCAATCTATTTTTAACACTCCCAATGGATTTTTCCCTTACCACCGTGCCTATGATAATTCCATTCCTATAGTACTTGATAATATTCTTCCCAATTCTCACCCTTGTTATCATCCCTTTTCCTAGAAAAATGAAATTGAGAAAATTGTTCCTAGAAGTTATCCCAAGCCTCATCCAAGGATCTATGTAAGGAAGGAAAATATTGAGCAAGGGGAAGAAGAATCATTCACAGATCTATGTTTCCAAAATTCATATGTGCTTCTCCATATACATCAGTTGTAGTCAGGTTGACTAACTTGGTTGAAGAGTTTAGGAGGAGCAAGGAGAAAGGGGAAAGACAAATGCATCTGCATCATGAGGTAATTGTATTGATGTAAGTCCATTTTTCATATTAATAGATCATTGGTTTCCCCTATGAATGTTTTTTTTCATGTATAAATATTCAAATATGATTTGTTACATTATAGATCAAGTAGATCCAAACTAAATATAGGATTCTAACACCAAGAAGAGAAGTAGGAAGGTATTTGTGTGCAAGAAGCAAGTTATGGAGGCTAGAGATATATATTTAGGTCTACAACAACCATGATATATGTAGGACAACCTTTAGGAAAAGTTATTCTATTTATGCCACTTCTTTTTTTATTTATGAATATAATTTCTTGAATCTAAAGGAAAGCCACAGAACTGTAGCCCTCAATCTTTATAGGATCAGTAGGAAAATCCTAGGAAGATCTTACTATCCACCCAGGAGATTTTCTCCATAACATAATTAGTAACTCGACTAGAGAAGGATATTTTATTCTTCTCTAGTTCAAAATCCCTTGCCTTTCATCACATGTTTTGATTTTCCCCACAAAATGTAGTGCGCACACCCCGCACATCACCAATACTTGGTGCATGCAAATCCTTTCTTTGCTTAGCCTTTTTTTACCATATTTCCATCTTGGGACCATCAAAACCATCATGAAAATTCATGACTCACTTGTCTAATCCAATTCGATCACTTTGAATATGAAATGGCCCCTACATAAAAACCATTGAGAGTGCAATTCTAACTTGGATTTTCCTAAAAACTTGGATATTTCACTCATATTCTACAATTTTTCTCCAAATTCAACATAGCTCAAAGAATGAGATGATGAATTTATGAACTTCATGCTAATATTTGGCCCATACAAGTCTAATGTTGAACTAGAATCTTTGATACTACAATGTAACGTACCCAACCCCATGCCTATTTGCTCCACACAAATTTCCTTCTTTAATACCAATTCTTATTGTAGAAATAATTCATTGACACCAGTTGCACACACAATCATCCTTGTGTCACATGTAGAAACTATTTCCTAGTGTGCGCGACAATTTAAAGCTTGTGCCAAAAATTATACTGCCAATTCTACTAAAATTGACTAACATGTAACATATTTTAAACATGATGTCATGCATACACAATAGTTATGTAGAACTAACAATGACATGCACAACCATGCATAATTCTGTACAATTTTAATGAATCAACGTAAACATACACATGATAAATATCATTTGAACACATATAAAAGAACACTTATATTTTTCTATAATTCACCAACAACATGCATACCTTAGATATTCCTCTTAGTCATAGAATCTATTTCTCATACACTCTCAACAATAGGTCACCTCGAGCTAGGGCTATGAATCCACCAGGGAAAAAGGTACCTAAGAAAAACTAAGGCATGGAAAATAACTCAATAAAGAATAGGACCAGATGCACTCTCTAGAAAAAATTCCAAACTCACAACCTCTCATTCCCCACATCTTGTCCCACCCAAGGATATGTACCCCCTTCTATGTTCAACAATCATTCAGGTTATCCCACTTCACTTTGAGGGATTTAGCAACAATTTGGACAAGAAGTCTCAGATTTTTGTAGCACTCTGAACACAAGGTTTCTCAAGGTGTTATGGAACTCACTAGCCCAACACACAAAAAAATTATTCCCAACAATTATCTCACCTAGAGAGAATTCTCCATAGGCCTCACAAATTGCTTATGTATCCCAAACCATCAAGGATTTATGGGGTAATAGTCAAATTCAACTTCCACTTATACTCTCAAGCCAAGGTACAGATGATGGATGCAATATTGGGTGAATTATTGGAAGAATTATGGGAATTACACTAAGTTTCCTACATTATATTTGCATGTTCCTTTCTTGACACTTGTCACTCTAGGAAATTCCTTTGACTCCACTCGATAATTTGTTTCCCTCACTTAAGAACTTAAGATAAATTACATCATAAATATTATGACTTAAGAATAATATTATTGTATTTATTGGATTAAGCCCCCTTGATCTATCCCATTTCCTTTAGCCCCCTTTCCCTCTCATGGAGTCCTATCCCCCCATATTCTTTCATCCAACTTGGTATGTTGCAATGATATATTATATTAATAAAATTGAGTGTGATTACATATTACATGTGTTGGGATGGCTATACTAAATCAAACAAGCACTCTATATAGAAAGGAACTCTGGCCCAAAACATCTTGGCTCACCAGTCTATAAAACATATGTAAATTTAAGACTTGGGGGTTATCCTAGGGTTATTACACATGTTGAGTCTTGATCAAGGACTGGGGCCTTTGTCTAGGGAATTCAATAGAACTCCCATTCTTAAACCTTTTCTGCCTTGGTTATGTTTTTCAGAACTTGCCAACGAATTCTCTACTTTCCATTACATTGAATATTCATGTTTTGTACTTCCTTCATGTCTTAATGGAGACTATCGACAAGCTTACATAGCTCACTAAACCATTCATCATGAGTATCCTCAAATGCATACATTAATTCCTATGTGGCATGGCCCTGGCTTGGTAAGCCATATGATTCCAATATTGGCTTATGAGTTCATCGATTATGAAAATGATCCTTGGCCTAAGATTAGCAATGTGATTTACCTGGTGTAAATACCAAAGATTCATAGTTCCTTCTCTATAGGTGTGTGGTGTGAGTGATTTTTTTTCGATTATATTATATCCAAAAAAATCCAAAAATATATTCTTTTTTAAGATTTTACTATGCACGTTGACCCCAAAATCTAGTTTACATGTGTTAACAAGATTACGAGGATTTGTTTTTATGGAAATGTTGAATTCCATCATACTTGAGGTACTTGTTTCCTGAACTGACATATAGGGATAATTTTTTCTCTACATCCATGATTTTCATTGATAGCCATCCATTTTTTCCATCACATGCCTTAGGTTAGGTTTGTTCCTTTCAAATTGAGACATTAGCCACTCAAATATTGCACGTCATAACTTGTTTGGTAGTGCCTAACTTCCATGGGCACCCTAGTTAGCACCCAGATTTCCATTCGGTGCCCATGCTACGATTTTCACAGGCTTCAGAACCCTTCTGTAGCTCACCATGACTTGACATTGAGACTAATTTCCATCTCTCCATATATATTCTTTCCATGTACCAAAGGGCTTCCCATGCTTTTATGTTGCTTAATGGTCACCTATGCATTTTCTGCTTGCATCATACACCCCATTGTTGCGTTGTTGTTTTCCCAAATCTCACTTACCACTATTGTAGCATCCCTTGACCATCCACGTCTTTCATTATTTGGCCTCCATTTTGCATCATCAATCCCATGGAGAGAATAGTTGCTAAGAGTGGATCTCACTTGCTAGTACCATTTTCATTCATTTTGTATAGGTCAGTTCCATGCACTTGGAATATAGGAGCATGTTTTTAAGCCACTCATTCTCTCTAGATGAGTACACTTTTATCTGTTTTTCAAACTCATAAAAAGGACACGAAAAATACACTATCGAGTACACTTTTATCTCTTTTTCTGACTCATAAAAATACATGAAAATGACACTTTTGAGTAAACGTTTACCTATTTTTTGGACTCATAAAAAGACATTAAAAAAAAACCATCAAGAGTATACTTTTAACTATTTTCCATGATCATTGAAATTGAAGGAAAAAGCCACTATCGAGCATACTTTTACCTCTCTTTCACACTCGTTAAACCATGAAAGAGACACTAAAAACCATAAAATAAAATAAAGGAGTCGAGATTTTTTACTATTGATCTAGCTCGAAATGGTAATGTTAATCAAGTTTCCCTTGAACATGGTACCTATTTGAGTCATCATATTGTAGTTTGGTTTCATCTTGCCTAGGATTCGTCCCAATAATATGAGTCACATATACTCCTCTGGACAGTTACTGTTGGCCCTTGACCAAGTTTTGGAGATACTTGGTTAGGTTTGACCTATTTTGGGACCCCGACAGGCTGTCAAAGGTAAAGCGCAAGTTGAAGAGGAGATCGTGGGACCTTGGCCCCTTTTTAGGGATTTGTGGGTTTTCAGCTTTTGTAACGGGTATGGGGATGTCGTCCCATGGGTTTAACCATGTTTAGGCGCTTTTGAAATGTATAAATAGAAATATAGGCGATGTAAGTAAGTAGGGTGTGATGCTAAGTGCAAAAGGGCAAGTGACGACCAATGTGCTAAGTGCAAGTGATAGTTGTAAATGCTTTGTGCATATTGTGTGAGGCTTGCAAGGCTAAGTGCAAGTGACTGTGTAAAGGCTTTGTGCTATAACCTAGCTCGGGGAAGGAGGATCTGGTGAGGTGCGCATAGATCTCCTCTCCTATGAGGAGTAGGACCTTGTGGCTTTGTGCATGTAGATGATTGACAAAAGATAGAAAAGAAGACGAAGAGTTGGTGGACATAGCCCCAGGCTAGGGGTGAACCATGTGTATTTTGTGTTATGGTTTCTTTGTGCATTATGGTTGTTTTATGGTTCATATGATTAGTGCTTAGTGCAATGATGTATTCTTAGATGAATATGATATCTTAGTGCCTAATCATGTGAATGAGATGTTAGATCTAATCTATGTTGATGTGTTTAGTGCTTGAATGTGTTGAATCTTGTTGAATACTGTGTTGCACTGTAATTAGGGTTTATCTGTGTTGTGAACAAAGGTTAAGTACTAATGAATGACAACTTCTAAGTGCTTTGTTAGAGTATTTTAATCACATATCTTTGTCCCAGCTAAGGCTATAGACACTGGGGTCCTACAACCACCCCTACCTCTACCTCATGTGAGACTTCATCTGCTTCGCAGGTGTTTCTGAAAGGGTCGGTAGTTAGGGTTTTGTTGATGCATTGTTGAAGCATTAAACCCTGGGTCTACCCCTATGCCAACAAATGGTTCCATTACTGAGACCTAAAACTATGACTGTTGGGAACTAAGGAAAAGAAAGAAACCTCTATGTGTAGATTTGTTTCTTTAAGTGTGCAATGTTCTACTTGTTTGTGAATATCTGTGCTAATAAAGGAGGCAGATCTAAAGAAAAGAGGTAAGATATGAAAGATTTGTGCTCTGATAAAGGTAAAGTGAATTTTTTTTATTAAAGAGGTAAGATATAAAAGCTTTGTGCTTTGTTAAAGGTAAGATTAGTGGAAATTTTTGTTTAGAAAGTATGGATCAAGCTATGTTTGATAAAATTTATCCTAGTCTGAAAACTAGTGCACAACTAGAAGAAAGAATGTTTGATATGAGTAGATCTAATAGAAATAATGAAAGATATGGTATTCCTATGCATAGAAAGAATGTTTGGACTAAACAATGGATGCAGGATCCTAGGAAGAATTTTCTATAGGTTAGCCACCATGATCCTAGTGCACAGTACAAAAAAGGTTGGGGATAATTTAAGAGAAAGAGAGGATTAACTCTTTGTTATAGTTGCAGAAGACCGACACATCTTGTTAAGGCATGCCCTGGTAGAAAACCTAGTGGTCTTTGTTGTAAAGCTATGGATCATGAAGTTCTAGATTTCCCTAGGATGATTGCTAAAGTTGAAAGAATGAATATGAGACAAGAAAACCCTAAGAAAGGCCAAGAAACTAAGACCATGGAAAAACCCCAGAAAGAATCATAGATTGTATTACTACAAATGAAAGAAACCCTGAATGACCACAAAGATATCAACTTATCAGAGATGTTCAAAGAGAAAGAGTGCATAGAAACAAGAATAGGAGACTTTGACATAGACTCTGTCTTGGATGAGAAAACACAGGTGAATATTATGACAAAAAGAACTTGGGAAATTTTAGGAAATCTTGTTATGATTCCTTCATTGGGAGGAATAAGATTATTTAGAGGAAAGATGATAACCCTGTGTGGAAGAATTACCTAGACATCTATGAGTGCTCACACCACTTCGAAAGAAGAAGAATTAGATATCATTAAGTTTGTTGAGAACAACACCCCATTTCTATGTTACTAGGAAAACCCTGGATTAAGAAAGATCAAACCTGGAGAAAAGAGGAGGAAGCTCTAGAATAGAAAAATAAAGAATGAAGAGACTTCATAGCTAAGAGAATACCACACTTATTAGAAGAACAAGAAAACTAGTTGAAGCTACTAAGGACCAGAAACTTGGATGTCAAAATTGAAAGAACACAAGAATATTTCAAACACCTGTTTGTACAAGAGAGTAGAGCACCTACCCCAGACAGAGAAGAAGTATTGGCCTTGAACCCCATGAAATACCACCAACAGTGCGAAGTTACTATGCCAAGAGGAGATGATAATTAGAATGGAAAGAGGAATATTGAGATGCAAATCATAGGGAAGAGGGCTAGAAAGATCAACAAGAAGAAAGAAATGTTTGAGAAATTACAGGAAGTTCCAGAGAAGACTTCAGAGAAGGAAGGTCTCCAGAATTTGAACTTCGTTGGAATATCAGAGCAGCTCAGATTGACACTTCGCCATGGTGGAGCAATATGATCGTTGGAGGCATTATAACTGTTATATTGACGTTCTTAAATGGTTAGAACAATAGTTATGATCATGAATCTCACCATCGGACCATTGGGACTGCATCGTAATGGACAAAACTGCATTGATGAAGGCTTGTTGTTCATTGGAGGGATCTGTTACATCTTTGTCTAATTATTCCGTCGACTATTACACTGATCACACTTTCATGAATTGTATCCGAGCCAACAAGAGAACTCATTGTTTTTGTGCTTTTCTTACTGAGACTTCGCTACTTGTTCTATTACATTGAGTATTTGTTTATCGACCTGAGTTATTCGATCTTGAGCATGCATGTCAGACGAACTAAATGCTGTAGAATTTTTTTTCGAAGAAGTTCTCATCGAACTTATGGCTGAGAAAGTTATGTCCATTGGAATTCAAACTTCATCAACGAGAGGAGTGCAAGCCTCTCTATTTACTGCTCACGGATCTATGTCATCCCGATCTGCAACCGAGAAAAGAACCAAGCATCGAGATGACTTGGAAAACATGAAGTTAATCCCTTCCATCCTACCCGACTACATCCCGCCTCTAGACAACACAGTGAATCATGACAGTGTACTTAGGGACTTCGACTACACCTTGGTCACTGCGCACCTCCCAAAGGGGATACGCAGAAACAAGCCTCAACCAGATAAAAACATGACACAAAAGATCAATGAATTTAACCTTGGGGATCGCAAGAAATTTAACATGCTCGCTCCTCACAAGTATTTGACTAGGAAGAAGGGGAAGAAGTTGAGGATAATCCCCCAACCATGGACTATGGACTTGGCATAGTCCACCATCCTAAATGTGATGAAAATACCCCATTTTGGAAGGAACCAAGAGGTTAACATGTGCATTAATCTTCTACTGTCAAGCTTCCATGGCAATTATTTGTGGCTATACAGATGCATCACCGTCGACCCGACATTGATCCATCAAATCAATGGATTGAGAATGCAGGGACCAGACTTGCAAGACTTTTACCCAAGTAAGGCTACATACCATGCCTTAGCGCAGAAGATTAAATATACATACTCTGATGTAGAGAAGGGGAAGTGAGGCTACAAGGTAGCTTCCATCCATAATGGCGTAGTGCACCTTTCTTTCTAGTTGATTGCTAGTAAGCTAGTCTGAAAGAACAAACCCACCTAGGTCACAGGGTTTGTTGTTGACCTCGCAGGGAAATGCGTGGAGGGGCTACAAATGAACTGGGAAAAGTACTTAGTGAACTAGTTAGACCAAGACTGTCGCAAAGCTCAGGATTAGGGCTATGATTTCCATTTTATTTGGCTATTAATCCTCATCGCGTTCATATCGTGGGAGATACCGGAAGGTGTGACCTTCCCTGAACTATTTCCATTGAACCATTAGCTGTGAAGTTCACTTCTCTCTGGTATTCGAGCGATATGGAAAATGGAAATCAAACATGGTATTCCACACCTACTACCAGAAGTTAAAGAGAGCTATTGAGGTTTCCCCTCGTATAACACTAAACACCCTGCATAGGTTCAGGCCATTTGTGAAGTTCCACATGGAAAATTTTTTTATCTACATCACTGCATGCAGAGATGAACACAAATAAGTACTACAGAGTTACTACAAACTCACAGAGGAGGACCTAGAAGAAATAATAAGGAGTGGCCTGTAGAGCTCATTATCCCTGTAGGTTAGTTATTTCATTTGCTTCACCCTCCATGAAAACAAGTCAATAAAGATGTTACACCTTGTCCCCAATGCCTAAGGATAGTTTGTTCGAAACCCCATGGTGATGAAATTTGAAGAAAAACCCATAAAATGCTTTATCCTAAGTTTTTCCCCAAGCTCTTATGTCTCCGCTCATGTTTTCCCTAAGCTCATTTTTCTCCGCTCATGATTTATGTTACATTCACTTCCTTCCAATGGTCTGCATCACAACGCTTAGATCAACGACTCATGAGATTCTGCACTTCCTTGTGTTTGCCTTTAACCTGAGGGGGTTCGGAATCGATAATATGTACGCATCCGACGTATTCAGAGAAGAGCTGCGAATCCACTACCATATTGATTGGGCCCCCACCCATCTCCGCCTTTGGAGGGGGGGTCCGAATTGGTACTGACTCTACAGATATGGACGGCCCAGAAAGGAAAGCACTTCTTAAATCCCATGTTCATTAATTCCCACTTCGCTCGCTTTGGCGGGAGGGGTCCGAAGGGTGGCTAAAGAGTGCGCCATGATCTGCGGTCGTGAATCCGTGCGATGCAAATCAATGATCAGAAGGGACCCCTCGACCCCCGGCATTTACTTTTAACCGAGGGTCCGGAGTCAGGATATTTCCTCGGTGGGCCCCTGCACAGCATGGCATTGTTCTATTGGTCCAGAATTCCTATCCCCATATGTTGCCCTCGACATCCCGCTGTCTCTCGATCGCCATCCTCCATCACCGAGTCCACTTGTCTCCACTTGCCCTCATGGTCGTAGTCACTTCTATAACTGCCACCCCTCGTCGTGACTCCAACTCTTCACTCATGACCAGCCCCTTCAAATGGTTTCCTTTTACCTCCAATCACATGCCTCCACATCAATCACCCATATGCATTGGCCACCATCATCTTCCACCTCATCCCTAGTGGCTCGTTGTCCATTTATATGTGATAACATATATAGGTTATGTCAATACCTATCTCCCCCGCGTTAAACCTAATTCCATTTTTAATAAAAATACCATTTCCTTTTTTATTCGCTATTCATCCATCATGCCGTAAAACCTTCTTATTCCTCCATTGCTTCCACATCACCTTCAATCTATAGTCCAATTGTCCCTAATTAGCTTATTTTGTTTATTGCAGTACAGTTGTCGAGATGGTGTCAAAGACATTGAAGACACCAAGAAGAAGATAATCCTTTTCTTCCTCCTTTGGTTGACCTGGATAAAATTCCCATGGTCGACAAGGACCGTTTGATAACCGATACTATCTACAGCTTTGAATTTTTCGGATCTCTAGTCATGGCTCCGGGAGGTGATCCTGGACCAAAGCTACGAGATTGGACTTTGGGAGTCTAATTTGCCCCTGTATCTCTTTCCCCGATTCATCATTTCCCAGAATCTTCCGCTCTCAAATGTCAGTTTCATTACATCCTCACTGTAAATCCATCGTCTCTTCATCTAGAGACGCCCTCTTCTTCATCACTCCTCAAGATATTGACTGTGATGATGCAACTCACCTGCGGGTTGAATCAAGGCCCCTATATTCAACTTAGAGATCCTCAATTTGTTACATCAAAAATGACCTTCCCCTCAGAGAGCTTAGATATTCCAAGTTTTTCTCCCTAATTTCTCTCCGTCCACCAATCCCCAATTCCTTCTTCCATGTTTTCCACCAAAGGAAATCAAATCATTTCTTCCATGTGTTCCCTGCTTGGTTACTACTCTGATCAATGGGTAGATGAGCCCATCCTGGTTTTCTATCCATCTTTTCAAACGACGAACAACCTGAATTAATGCAGCTCACTCCTCACAACACCTTCGTAATAATAATATCCATGAACAATTTGTGAATTTCACCACAGAGGGCATGTTTCTAGGTATTCATCCATTCTGGCTTATATGTTCGGTTCACTTTCGCCGATTGTGTCTTCAATTCTCCATGAAGATGGACGCCGACGGAAGCCCTAGACAAATATATGTGGACTTCTTCTGAAACATAACCTCTATTGAATACGCATTTCAAAGCATTCATTGACCGCTTTAATTTAATCTTGCTGGTAGCATGTTGAGTGGTACACCGAGCTAATTTAATAAAATGATGAAGTCCGAGAATTTTGCGCCTTCGACAATGCAAATGTTGTGAGATCGGTAATTTCTTGTAATGTAATCATTGACCGAGATCGAAGTTTACGGGTGAACAATTACTTTACAAACTCCCTCAATATTTGCCTTAAGGATTTTGCATTGAATATATTAGGCAAATAATGAATTCGATGACATTCATTTTGTTTCCCTCAAGAAAAACAATAATTGAGAATCAAGGGGCAGATCGTCTTTTTCCTTATCCGCAATAGCCGCAGGCTAAGGGAAGAAGTAGATAGACGTTGAAAGGAGATGAAATTCTATGAGTTTCATTCGCACTCATGACTCCATGTGGGATCATTTCGAGATGAGGTGAAAATAAAATGTCCCTTATGCCCATGAGTCTAAGCCAGAGATCGAGAACGGGTAAATCTGACTGAATGGGAGCCCAACACTTTGATGGATGTGGAAACACCTATTGAGGTGGAAAAGAAGGTGCCCTCAACAAGTGTGCCACTCTAATTACTACACTCCGCCTTCTTACATGAGAAGAGGCCCTGACAAGAATCATCGTCTCCTGTGATAGAGGTGTCATCAAAAGAATTTCAAACATTACCAAAAAGCCAAAGACCATTTCAACGCCTGGTGCTACAGTAGAATAGGAAGTTTATACTACCACAGTGACCACCACAAGGGTCAAGCCAGTCACTCTCCCTTTCGGCTCGATTCATCTTAAGGAAATGACAATAGAAATAAAATCCACGTATTCTCCCCTAGATACTCCGCCAAGTAAGACCGGGCCCAAGTTGGGCATTTTGAAAAGTATGATTTGATCAAGAAGAAAACCAGACCCTTACCAGCAGCACTTACGCTCAATTTCAAAAAAAAGACGTCGACTGTGCAGCATAGACTACTGCCTGCATTTGACACAGAGAAGGGTAGGATGCATATGGCTTACCTCCAAGCACAAGCGTCAGATCCCAAGGTGATATCAGATTACAAAAGGGCCACCTTTGAGTTCCAAGCTATGATCGCAGACATCCGCCAGATCGTGATGATCTCATTAAGCAACCGGGAGATGGTTTTCACACTTTGGGCAACATCAGCCTCAGATCAAAATTTCGGGTAGCTTTTGAACAATGCCTAACCAACTTAAGCCGGAGAAAATATCATCTTTCACGAAACACAACAGAATCAAGACGCTGGAAGAGATGGTCCTCAAAATTGGCTACGACCAGGCAAATGTCAAAGCTGCCGAGTAGATGATTAAAAAGAAAAATGCAAACATAGCAAATGGCCACAAAAAAACAAAAAAAAAAAAAAAAAAAAAAAAAAAAAAAAAAAAAAAAAAAAAAAAAAAAGGAAGGGAAAAGGGAGAGATGTTAAAGTTACTCATGGGGCAGAATGCTCAGCTAAAAGAGATGGAGGCTGATATGGATAGACTGCTAAAGGAGAAAGAGAAATACAAGCCAATGGAAGGCATTCCATTGAGTGTTATCCCAATTGCAGGGGTGAGCACAGCATCAGTGATAGTAGTCCCGTCCACGACTCCATCGGCATCTCAGGAGAAGACAGTCGAGTTGGTTGAGTCTATGGAAAGGATGAACTTGTAGGAGACAAAGATCAGCAGGCTTATGAAAGAAGTGGAGAACCTCCAAGAGATAAAGACTTATTTCCGCATATTCCATCCAAAGAAAAAAAAACAGTGAATGAGAAAAATCAGAAGGAGTTACAGCAGCTCCGGAAGTAGACAATGGCAAGAAAGACTTTGGCCGAGGTCAAAGAGATTGTGTGGACAGATATTTCCAAGTCCATAAATGGAAATCTAGCCAATGGTTCAAAATCATGTTTGAACAAAATGAGTTGCTCGAGAGGAGCAAGCAAGTTGTGGAGGAAATTAGAATCGAGCTGGGAAGCAACCTGTGGAGGAAATCAGAATGGAGCTGGGAAGCAACCTGTGGAGGAAATCAGAATGGAGCTAGGAGACATGCCACCTCGCTTAATGAAATCATAAGGTTCCTAAATTCCAAGCACTGTGGAGGAACTATGAAGAATTGAAGATTGAGGACAGGATAGAAACTATAATGGAAGTCAAAAGAGTTCTGACCAAAAGAGTTCTCATGCTTCAACTTGAGGAGAAGATTCAAGTCATGGATCAAGGGAGTGCGGTTTTTTCAATAAGATAGATTCTCTCCAAAGGAAGGGCCTACCTGGCCTAAAGGTCATTAATGACAAATTAATGACACTCCCTGATTACAATAAAAGGTTGACTGAAGTGTCTAAGGACAGTTCCAAGTTTGTAGGGTTACAGGGAAGCATCATAGGGAAAGCATTCATGGATGCCCTACAGTTGGATATTAGTATCCAACATGAGATTAAGCACATATTCATCATCAAGCCTACATTTTCTAAGTACACAGACATGGATGAAGTGTATCGGAGATTGCTTAAAGTCACAGTGCCAGGTCATCTAAGATGGGAAGAACTGTGTGATCTACTAGATTAGTAGATGAGCTGTCACAATCCAGTCACCTGTCCAGTCAGAAGAGGTTGCGAAGGCACCTCGCCAACGGCCTACCCCAAAAATTCAGCATACAGTTGTATCGAGTCATCAAACAATTTTGATTAGTTAAGTTAGTTAGTTTAAAAATAGTATGAGCATGTCCTGATTAGTTATGACAGGAACATTTGTATTTTGAATTATAAATACTTCATCTTTCGAAGTATTGGGGGTTGTTGATTCACACACCCTATTGCTATCGAACTGTACTATTTTTGAGAAAGATCGGCCATTAATAAAGAAGAGGCATTTATAGGATTCTTGCGTATGTTCACTGGTGATGTTAATTTTCTAACTGAATGTTTTCCTTTCTCAGTAATCATTTTGTTTTCTAAAACTAATCTTTATGAATAGCGTAATGTTGCAGGATTTATCTCTGATACCCTGTTTCCGATTCTAAAGATTTTAGTGTTTTTCTTCCAATATCTTCAATTAAGAAATTCTTAACTGCTTGTTAGTTGAAGTTATTTTCCTTATCTTTTCTTCTGTCCATCATTGTAATTTCTAAAGATCCAGTGAATGTATTATCTCGCCCTGTGAAGTTTTTCTTTGGAATTTCTGGTTTCATCAAGTATTTGTTTAAATACAGACCCCATAGCCCAATGGATGTGTAGATTGTCTCAACCAACTTCAAAAAACTCTTTTACAACAAAACCAACAGTTTCTTTACCTAGCCTAATATCTGAAATTAAAAAACAAAGCTAAATCATATAGAGAGATCCCTCTCTGAAGATGGAAGGGCTAGATCCCAGATTTAAAAGCGGTTGGTTAAGGTTACCTTTGTAGATTTCTTCTTTTTCAACCTCTGGGAAATTTACCAAGTGCTAACACCTCAGAAGATCTTTTGTAGAGAAATGAAGCTAAGAAAGAGACCATGTATGAAAAAATTTAAATAGAACTATGAGGGGTACAATAGACCCTTCACTCCATCTGCGCAGTATCCACTGTTCCCCCACCATCGAAAGAGACGAAGTTTGGAGATTATCCTACCCAACTCCATAGAATAGCCGATGCGACCGAAGCTCGCCTTCGCAGTGCACAAGAAGAAATAGAACATACCATAGTGGCCTTGAGGCAAGCATAAGAGGAATTTATAGAGAAACGTTGAGTTGCACAATAGGAAAAGGATGAACTACAAGTAAAGTTCGAAGAGGAGAAAACATAGATCGAGGAAGAGAAAGAATAGCTTCTCATGGAGTAGGTTGGAGTAAAAGAAGCAGCCAGCAGAGAACTTCTCTGTGTGATGGGCTTAGAGAAAAAAGAGGAAAATCTAGTGGAGCATTAAGTAACACAACTTGTTGAAGCCATCTAGCAGCTTCAACAGAGACTAGCAGATCTAGTGGTACAAATAGTACCAAGTACTTCACAGGACATACGATACAAAAGAGAGGCCATTGCTCAGAGTGCAGTTGAGAGGATCAGAGCATTAGCTTTGGAATGTAAAAATATTAGCAGTAGAAGTGCGCAGACTTATGAGTGACTTACCGATGACCCTAACCTGAAGACACTGGATTCATAGCTCCAAGAGACAAAGAAGCAAGTGATTATAGTATAGGCACAGTTGAAGCTCCTGTTAGAAGTTGAAAGAATGAAAATATCCTAGGAACAATGCACTGCTCAATAGAAATTCCACACCATACAGAGAAAATTCATGGAAGTGACTCAGAGGCTCCAACTAGTCCAGGATGAATCTTTCCAACTATTTGAGGAGATTGAAGTTTGAGAAGCAGAGTTGGAACAAGTAATCACTTCAGTAGAATAGTACTTAGAGGGACCTTTGAACGAGGAAGTTATCCAAGAGTTCAATGAGTAGGAGGCCTTGGCGAAATAGTAGGTCAAAGAAGCTCGATCTAGGCTTGAGGTTTTTGAGGCCGAACTACCGAGATCAGAGTGACTCGAGATGAGTCACAGGTGAGTGTTAGGGGCATGTTGGCCCTTGATCAATTTTTGGAGATCCTTGGTCAGGTTTGACCTATTTTGGGACTTCGAGAGGATGTTGAAGGCAGAGCGCAAGTCGAAGCGGAGATCTCAAGATCTCGGCTCCTTTTTAGGGATTTTTGGGTTTTGGGCTTATGTAACAGGTATGGGGATGTCGGCCCATCGGTTTACCCATTTTTAGGCCCTTTTGTAATGTATAAATAGAAAGCAAGGAGGTGTAAGTAAGTAGGGTGTGATGCTAAGTGAAAAAGAGCAAGTGAAGGCCAATGTGCTAAGTGCAAGTGATAGTTGTAAATGTTGTGTGCATATTGTGTGAGGCTTGCAAGGCTAAGTGCAAGTGACTGTAAGAGACTATGTAAATGATTTGTGCTATAACCTAGCTCAGGGAAGGAGGATCTGGCGAGGTGTGCACAGGTCTCTTGTCCTATGAGGAGTAGCACCTTGTGGCTCTGTGCATGTAGATGATTGATAGAAGACAATAAGCAAGACGAAGAGTCGGTGGATGTAGCCCCAGGATGAGGGTGAACCACGTATATCCTGTGTTATGGTTGCTTTGTGCATTATGGTTGTTTTATGGTTCATATTATTAGTGCTTAGTGAAATGATGTATTCTTAGATGAATATGATAGCTTAGTGCCTAATGATGTGAATGAGATACTAGATCTGATCTATGTTGATGTGCTTAGTTCTTGAATGTGTTGAATCTTGTTGAATACTGCGTTGTACTGTAATTAGGGTTTATCTGCACTATGAACAAAGGTTAAGTACTAATGAATGACAACTGTTAAGTTCTTTGTTAGAGTATTTTAATCATAGATCTGTGTCCCAACTAAGGTTGCAAACACTAGAGTTCTGCAACCACCCCTGCCTCTACCTCAGGTGTGACTTCATCTACTTCGTAGGTGTTGCCAAAATGGTTGATAGTTAGGGTTTTGTTGGTGCATTGTTGAAGTGTTGAACCCTAAGTCTACCCCTGTGCCAACAATTACTCTTTCAGTCATTGTGGTGAGTGCTATAATGACTCCTTCATTGTTGCACTACATTCATCTATCTCTTATGTCTCACTACCAAGTCACTATTGTGTCATGCTATATGTTCAAGGAAAGTTTAAGCCTAAGTCGGTCATATGTTTTTTTGTTGACTTTTCGAGTCAGCCATCCCTGTGTTAGTTATACTTAGTGATACTCTCTATTCACATCATCTCTCGATGCATGTTTTGTGTCGATTGTTGGGGGAAATATTAAGGTTCTCATTCGATGGATCTCTTCCTATAAACTTCACCAAATTATCTAAGAGAAGGATCTAGAAACCAACTAGTAACTTGGATATTGCAGTCTTCAGTGATAGGCCTACTCGTGATTGATAGTGGATTTTCATCATTAACTCTTGATCAATTGATTCTATGATTGTTTGACATCAGATCCTTTATTCACACTTGTTATATTGCATTAGGTACCTTGGGGTCCATTTTTCTCATTGATGGGTCCCCTCGCATATGTTAACAGTATACATCAACGATAGGTAATCATACATTGTCTACCACATTAGAAATCAACTCATCTATTCACATGTTTCAGATTAGTACCATCGAGGTTTTGGATGAAGACCTTAGGTTTGGGGCCACATCATTCCTTTGTAGCATCCCCTCCCAAGTTGTGATGGAGTTTATCACTTGTCTATGAGTACTTTAAATAGTTCATGGGTACTTTCCTCAGTCTTTGTTTTCTTCCTGATATATAAGTTGTGACATAGATCCACATCGTATTTTCTCATGGCTACTATATTATTGATGACATGGATCCACCATGTATTCTTTCGTGGCCATGGTATTTCATTTCATGTCATGGATCTGTAGTGTATTGTTTGACAACCATGCTTTGATAATCTTGAGAGTTTGAGTATCTCTACCTAAGGGATGGTCTATATATTCTTTTATCCTTGGTGTTTGATTGGAAGAATTATTTGACCTTTGGGCCTCTTTTCTCTCTCCTCATGCTGCCTCACATGGATTGTTAAGCCCTAATATTGGCTCATTACCCCTTAATTGGGGCATATTTTATTAGTAATTTTATTTTATTTATGTCAGCTTTAGGCCATTAGTTGTAATTATACCTCCTAGTCTCCTATATATACCAAGGAGACCTTTTCATTTTGAATCATCTTGTACTTGAACATTTAAGTGGAGTAAAATGAGGTTTCCCCTTCGAAGAGGCTTGTTATCTGAAATTATCTCTTTTTCAAGGTGTTGAGTACTTTTTCTGAGGTTTTTCTATGCTATATTGATATTTGGTTCTTAACATATGGTATCAAAGCTCAAGGTCTTGGGGTTTCACTGCTACATCTGAGACACCTTGACATTTTTGCTATAACATTTTTTCTACAATGTTTCATAAGGAATGGCTTGGATTTTATTTAGTAGATGGATCAAGGTACGTTGGGTTCAAAATTTAGTTGATGAGGCCTTATACTTTCGTAGATAAATCCTATACAAGATAGGGTTCTTGAATCATCCTGAACTGAGTCATTGCGAAATTTTCCTATTTAATTTTTTTTTGTAATGTTTCAGACCCTGAAATCTAGAGACTATTTACAAAAATTAGTAAGATATTTGTGGTAAAACATTCATCTTCTGGGTCATCTTAAGTTTGTATATACACCCTGTGTAAGATAGGGTATCTGACTAGTCCTATTGACTAGTCTCAAGAAGGTGTTCCAGGTAAAACAATCATAACTTCTTCCTAGAGTATCCAAATTGAGTGGCACTAGTTTCATTGGATCGTGGACAGTTTGTAGTATTTCTGGTGTGAGTTTTAGAATTTTATATCAATTATTTTGTGCAGGGTTCGCTATACAAGTGAGATCTCCTGGAAAGGCCAAAAATTGACAAGTTGTGGGGAACTTACCGTAAATTCCAATTGGCACATCCAATTTTGATCAGACCTGTGGCATTGCAGAGAAGAAATATTAGACAACTACACAAAAGAAAGTTTCATACCTAGAAGGGCCAAAACATGGGAGATACAACAGAAGAAATATTGTCTAGCAGAACCACCTCAAAATCAAA
>SNQJ01S0012703.1:271358-315288 GCA_010110895.2 Picea sitchensis
ATGTTTTGAATATGGTCAATATAACAATAATTTTAAGAAATTATTTATGTTTCATTCAATATAACTTGTATTTACTGTTTTATTATTAAAAGTAAAAAAATATTAAAAAGTGGCGTTGAATTTTTAAAGTATATTGTGATATTTTCCTGGCATTATGTATTACCTTGTGCTTTGCAATGGGTGCTACCCGTAGCAGTACTTTTCAATTTGATGGTTGTTTTTGAGGTTTTGGTTTTAATGGTACCAAGTGATAAAAATACGATTTCAAATGATCTCAAGATTTAACGTTTTGAAAAAAAAAAATCAAAAACATCTTTTTTGTTTTTAGGTGCTGATTTTAAGATTTTTTTGAGCTATTGTCTAAGTTTTGAAGGCTATGTTTGAAAAATGCTGTAATTTTGACCCCATTTAGAAAAATGGTGCTATCGGTAGGACCACTTTTTGGATTTGGGGGTTGATTTTGATGTTTTTTATGCAAAAATATGGGGTTTTTGGGCTAGAGTTCTCGTTTTGAGGTCACAGTTCTCGTTAAGTTGGTAACTATGTTCTTATGGTACCACTACAATCAATGCAAAGAGAGGAATCCAACAAAATAGGTGGGAAATAAGGGTGTTGGAACAGGTGGGTGGGTCCACTAAAAAATAGGTTTACAAGTGATAGATACCACTGCGATCAGGGAGAAAAGGGGAATCCAATGGGATAGTTCCTAAAAAATCACGTTGAGAAGGGGGTCAATTCCAAAGGAAAAAATTCTTAAAAATTATTGGTACCAAGATGATTAGGGAGAAGAGAGGAATCCAAGGGTATAGGTCCCAAATACGAGTGTTGGAGGGACCGCTATACTTTTGCAGAATTATACTTCGGCCTAAAGAATACTGTAGTGATAATTTTCCAAAATTTTTAATAGGAAAAGTTGTGTAGGAATGTCATGATCAGAATGCATGAGGTAGGGTTGCGTGACAATATATCTCTTTTTTTTCTTTTATGTTCCATTCCTTTCCCAAGGGTTAGATTTTCCATGTTTCCTATATACAAAGGTTTTCTCTAGCTATAACTCTGTGATATACATGTGGGGTTGAATAGTAGTACTTGGCCCAATATCACAAGGAACCAACTAAGGAGGCTTGACTATACCCTTAGTCATACTATTTGATTACCCATGTACTATAGAGTATCTTCCCGATTGTTATTCCCAATGTCACAATTTAGAAGTCAGGAGATTGATCGATCAATATATATCTAGCTTCACGATACCTAAGGGACTCCTGATATAGTTGAAAGTACGTGGGAGTGATGGCCATGTACATATTATGTCTGATGTAGTACTACTCAAAGGGGTATCAACATGGATTACATATGTTTCCAAAAAGGTGAAACATTTATTTCAGGTAACCCCATGAAACCATATGTATTTCCTATGTGTAGTTTTCCCAAGTTGTAAGTTTACCTGTTGAACGACAAATATCTTTGTTTGAATTGCATTATTTGGTATCATATCTCAATAGGTCTACCTATACATAATATCCCAACAAGAAATTTCATCATCTTCATCTAATTGAAATTTGAATTTTTTATGGATTCATACTATTTTCCTTGAGGTTTTTAATAATTTTTAATCATTGAGTTAATAATGAAAATGGATAATAATAACAAGAATGTAAATATCACACAATTGGATCTTAGAATATTTTTTTTGTCCATTATATCTGAGAGAGGGGGAACTTTCCTAGCCACTTCAAGTATGCATACTCTAGATGGCATAACAATGAACTCATAATGTCTCTCAATAATTTAGAACTCTCTTTTGGAAGCATCCTCCTCTTGGACTCAGATATGATGATAATTAGAATTAATATCAAGTTTGGTGAATTAGACATCCCCACATAGAGTTCATACATTGGTGCATCAATTACGAGAATGTGAAAAGTGTCTTTGAATGCAATTTTATTTAATTCCATGTAATTAATCATGAACACTAAGATCCATATTTCTTTCATACCAATATAATAGTTATAGGGAAGGAATTGTGAAACCAATGAGTGTTGTGATCATGGCCATGGGATGGATTGAGGCCCAGATAATCCTCGATAAATACATGAGCATCCTTCTTTATCTATGGTTTCTTGTAAATTTAATTGAGGAATATTAGAAGGCCGGTCACTAAAAATGTTATATATATTGGAAATGACCCTCCTAAACACTTTAATAAATAGGTTCTCAACAGTGTGAGAATATATGGCTAGATTGGGAGGAATTTTCATCACATTGAGTGGATGAGCGTGAACATATTAATGTAACTATATGAATAACATATTCAAACTCATGGAAATGGTTTTGAGATTGCGAAGTCATTGGCCACCAAGAGAAACATTAATGTGACATAGCCAAATAAAATACATTGGGGTGTCGAGTTGATGATTGGACACACAAAGTTTCACATTATAACATAAGTCTTGGTAAGAAATTATACCACCATTGGTAATAATGTTTTACAAATTTTTGAGAGGGTAGGGAAAGTAATTGAGTCATTGAGTTAAATTATTATCGATGAAGTTGTGGGTGGTTATGGAATCAAGGGAACAATAACTCTAGTTCTTGATCTATCCTTTCCACTCATAAATTTCCATGGTGTAACACTAGTGAATGCATGCAAGGGAACTTTGTATACTTCCCATTCAACTAGCATTATTCTTGCAATGGCCTCCATGGAACCCTTTATGATCATCACCCGGTCTCATTCCTCTTCCTAGTTATCTTGATCAAGAATGAAGAAGCTAAACTATTTAGAGCATCTATTCTCTTTAGGCCACTTATNCCATTCAACTAGCATTATTCTTGCAATGGCCTCCATGGAACCCTTTATGATCATCACCCGGTCTCATTCCTCTTCCTAGTTATCTTGATCAAGAATGAAGAAGCTAAACTATTTAGAGCATCTATTCTCTTTAGGCCACTTATCGTTACAACAAAATAAAATACCCTTAGAACGTCTTTACTCTACTTATTTAGGAGTAATATTTATTGTAGAAGGTGTAGGAAGCATGTAATCCTTAACTTTGTTAATAATATCATATGGAGAATACCAAATGGAAATAGACTTACCATTGGTATGTCAATTCAACTTGATTTTAATGCATATTTATACAATATTATGCATTTTAACCAAGTTGGATGTCATTTTTAAGCCCGTTAATATAAATCTCAAGGATTTTGTCAACATTTATACATGTCACATAAGTAGCTAGCCTCTAGTTGTGGAGAGTGTAGCCTTATCTAGTTTCTATTTGTTCTATGTTGGCAAGCTCATCAAAGTAGTCATTTTACCACATAATATCATATTAGGTTGTGAGTTCCTTAAAAAAATCATATTCATTGTAGAAATTTTGAATGGTGATTTCTTTTTTTTTCCACCAATAATATGATTTAAATGGTTGAACATTAAGTTGTAGGTATTCCAAGCATACCATGTTATTTGATGGAGCTTGGTGTAGAATAAAATATTGTTTTGGTTGTGCTATCTAAATTTTCACATTAGTTCCATCAATATTCTTAATATCAATCTTCTTCAAGAATGTTGCATCCTAAGGGACCTAGTCGAACAAAAGAAGCAACTCAATCTTGGATTAGACATAGAACCTAGAGAAAAACTGTTTTCTTGAATTTTTTTCTATATACAGAAGATATCATCCATTTGTCTAAAAATTTCTTCAGAGGATGGATCTCATATTTCAAGGTAACAATCTTATGGGTATCACCTAGGTTTATAGGAAATTTCATCCCATATTGTTGTCGTGATCATGTATTTACGGTGGCTATAGAAAAGGGTATTGGTATAGTTGTTGGGATGTAATGATACATAATGATGAAAAGTAGGGTTAAGGATAGGGTCTTGTACATTTTAGTATGGTAGCTAGGGATGTTGATTTTAGGGTTGCAACTACGAAAGAGGGATTATCACACTAAAATTGGTCAAAATGTGGCAACTTTGAAACCATTTTGTTCAACCCATTAATTGGTCCCTAGGGAGTGAAATAATGTCCTTCGACCATGATAATGGTGAAAATATTTGAAAATAAAATATTGAAAATAATGGGCTTAGTTATGACTTAAAAAATTACATCTAATCTAATACTTAACGAGCACTAATGGATATTTAATGAATAACATAGTGGCCTTTTTTTTAATAACATGGTGAGTCTTTGTTGGTGACTAATCCACTTTGGACTAATTACACATCATACATCTACTAATCATAACTCTAAGAAACCCTTAGGCCTATATGACATTTATAGAGTGAGCCATAACACATTGACATCAAATATTATGATGAACCTCTTTTATTAATAGAACTTATTATTAATTCTCTATAAATAATTTCTTAATACTAATGAATCAACTATTTCTAAATGCAAAAAATGAGGAGGAAAAGTTTTATAATAACATAATTAGTCTATATATTTTTTAAATTTATAAATATAATAATGATGCGATAATTTTAATTAATATAAATATTCTAAATAGTTTTAAAGTTTTATTATAATGTTATACATAAAGAAATATGAAAAAATAATTCCTTATTAAGACATAACTTTCATATGATTAAACTTATACAATATTTTATACTATATATTATATCTATATTTCCTAAATAACATATTTAAATCAATTAAATTTGTTTATATTATAAAAAAAAAAAATCTAACCATTCCTATAAAATTTATAATTTATTTTCAACCACCCCATTATCTTCTTTATATTAATTGACCTATTTAGATTTAGAATCATTCATGTCCTAATAAAACCTTTTGTAATATAAGTATCTTCCAATATAAAACTCTAAAATTATTTTCTTTAAACTAATTGACCTATTTAGATTTACGATCAGTAAAACCTTTTGTATTAAAAATATCTTCCAATACAAAATTCTAAAAATCTAAAATAATAAATACATTAAGATAAACTAAATACATGTAAAACTTTAAAATGATAAATATATTAGGATAAACCAAATACATTTAAAACTTCAAAATGATAAATACATTAAAAACTTCAATGAATGATAAATTCATTAGGATAAACCAAAACCAAATACATGTAAAACTCCAAAATAATAAATACATTAAGATAAACCAAATAGTAAAACTCTTTATTTGTGCTAAAAATATCTTTCACATGCATAATTCTAAAATGATAAATAGAGTAGGGTTCACCAAATACATTTAATTACCAAAAAAAAAAAATTCTATACAATTTTTCATTATTTTTTAAAATTACAATTCATTATTTTTTAAAATTATAATTAAAAAAACAGTTTTTCATTATTTTTTAAAATTATAATTAAAACAACATTTTTCATTATTTTTTAAAATTATATTTAAAGAAACATTTTTTGTTTATAGTTTAAGTAAAAAAAATTATATATAAAAAATTAAAAAATTTTAAATAAAAAAATAATATTGATAATATTATTTATCATGCTGTAAAGTTTAAAGTTGTAATATTTTTAAAAAATTAAAAGATAAAGCAGATTAAAAAAAATATATAATTTAGAATTTCAAAATTAAAATTAAAAACAATATATCATATTTTATTCTTTTTTATTTTCCTCATAAAAGTGAGTTTTTTTCTTGAAAGTATTTCTGTAAACATGTATTTGATGTATACGAACAAACTAAACAAAATAGAAGATAAAAAATTTTACAAAATTGCTTTAAACTCTAGCCAAAACCACCTTCAACTAAAACCATAATAGCATAAACTTTTAATTGAAAGCGTAATAGCATAAGTATACTCATTCTTAACTAAATCATTGAAAAATAAGAAAAAAAATCATACTATAACATAAAGATGAAAAATATCATTATATCTAAATTTGAAGAAAAATTTTACATAAAGAAAAAGAAAAAATTAAAATATGTAAAGTTGTTCAACATTGCATTGGATGCCATATCTCTATTCAGTAAGCAACCAATCACTGAGACTCTTTCCATTCACGTCGACTGCCAAAGGGCGCGTTGAAAGTGGGATGTCTACCGTTACGCATTCATTCGCTTCGGCAGCATGTACAGCAAAATCTTTTACTGTTGTATTTCCCATCTCCATATAAACTCCAACATCATCCACATGGGACACCAGGAAATCCATAGTTAAACCCTTAAAAAAATCTCTGTAAAGATAGGCTACTAACAAGTGACTGAGTGCCGACACTGAAATCGACAATAAAATGATTATACGAGGATCCAGAGAGAGATGGATATAGCCCGCCAGAATGGAATATGATAATAGATAAACCGAAAAGAGAGTAAAGGCGAGAACAACAGCCACAAATATGACAAGAAACGCGCGCAGCAAGAAAGCCCATATTCGCCTCGCCAATGCCATTATGTTATGGCTTTGCATGCCCGCCATATCTTCTACTCCTTGAAGAAATCTGAAACTATTGCTCTGTAGATAGCAACATTGCCTGTGATAAATTTTCAATTCTCAACTAAGGGAAATCATATGGAATTATTTTATATTACGATATATATATATATATATAAGTTAAAGTCCAGAGAGGGTAGGGTATGTATAACTTGGTAAAGTTTACCACTCAAATGGTTGGGTCGAGGGAGTCCCTTATCCTACAAATTGTTTTGTTTTATTGACTTTTCACGAGACGGTTAATGTGATTTAATATATATTTTAATAGTTTCCTAATATATATTTTAATATTTTAATGATTTATTTATTTTTAAATGAGATGAGTAAACAAGAAAAACAAACATTTTTTTGAAAATAACTAATTATTATATTATTATATGTTTGTCAATTTTAGTTAGCTCAAGTTTTTAAGGTGTGGGCTTAGTTTGTTAAGTTTTAATACTTTTACGGTGTGTTTAGTATGTTTCTCGGTAGTGGTTTTTTTAGTTGAGGATTGAAATATTGACCCATAAGTAATAGACATTTCTAACAAACAAAAAAACAAATTATCATATTTTTTTATAATCTCGATATACCTTTTTAAAATGTTAATAATTTTTTTAAATATCTTAACCCACTTTTTGAAAATATTTTTTAAGTTAAAGAAAAATGATTTTTAAATTTTTTAATATCTCAACCTACTTTTTGAAAATGTGAATTGTTTTTAATATCTAAACCTACCTTTTGGAAATGTTTTTTCAAGCATAGTGATAAACAATTCCTCTCATAAATGAAATAGATATATATTTTAAAGATAATAAATCCTTATATTTTGAAATGGTTTAAGGGGCGACCATAATGGGGGGAGTATCCATGATTCCAAAGGAACTTCAATCATATCTTTTACCTTGGGCTTTGGTCTGTTATCAAACAATTTGGTAGAAGCATACGCTCTTTTGTGTGGACTAATTCTTGTCAAGGAAACAAATGTGAGAGCCCTATGAGCTTTTGGAGACTCTTATGGAGAAAATCTCATAGGTGGGTAGTAAGATCTCCCTAGGATCTGCCTACTGATCCTATACAGAGAAAGGGTTATACTTCAATGGCTTTCCTTAAACTCAATTAATTGGATTCATAACTAAACTAAGACGTGGTAGAAATAGCATACATTTTCTTGAAGGTTGTCCTTCGTATATCCTGGCTGTTGTAGACCTGAATTTTTAGCTCTATCCTCCACAAATTGTTTCATGCACACAAAAGACAAGCAATGCCTTTTTACTTTTCTTCTTGGTGTTAGAATCTTAGATCTATCTTAGATCTAACTTGATCTATAATGTAACAAATAAAATATGAATATTTATGCATGAAAACAAACATTCATAGGGGAAAACCAATGATCTATTAATCTGAAAAATGGAATTACATCAATACAGTTACCTCATGATTCATATGAATTCCTCTTTTCCTCTTTCTCCTTTCTCCTCCTCATCTCTTCAACCAAGATAGAAAACTAGACTACAATTGATGCAGATGAAGATGCTCCTATAGATTTGGGCATCATCAATTTGTGAATGATTCTTCTTCCCCTTGCTCAAGATTTTCCTTCTTTATATAGATCCTTGGAAGAGTCTTGGGAGAGATTCTAGATCTTATAGCAACCAATGGACTCAAATGATGTGAGTTCCAAGGATTATTCCACNAAAATGATTTTTAAATTTTTTAATATCTCAACCTACTTTTTGAAAATGTGAATTGTTTTTAATATCTAAACCTACCTTTTGGAAATGTTTTTTCAAGCATAGTGATAAACAATTCCTCTCATAAATGAAATAGATATATATTTTAAAGATAATAAATCCTTATATTTTGAAATGGTTTAAGGGGCGACCATAATGGGGGGAGTATCCATGATTCCAAAGGAACTTCAATCATATCTTTTACCTTGGGCTTTGGTCTGTTATCAAACAATTTGGTAGAAGCATACGCTCTTTTGTGTGGACTAATTCTTGTCAAGGAAACAAATGTGAGAGCCCTATGAGCTTTTGGAGACTCTTATGGAGAAAATCTCATAGGTGGGTAGTAAGATCTCCCTAGGATCTGCCTACTGATCCTATACAGAGAAAGGGTTATACTTCAATGGCTTTCCTTAAACTCAATTAATTGGATTCATAACTAAACTAAGACGTGGTAGAAATAGCATACATTTTCTTGAAGGTTGTCCTTCGTATATCCTGGCTGTTGTAGACCTGAATTTTTAGCTCTATCCTCCACAAATTGTTTCATGCACACAAAAGACAAGCAATGCCTTTTTACTTTTCTTCTTGGTGTTAGAATCTTAGATCTATCTTAGATCTAACTTGATCTATAATGTAACAAATAAAATATGAATATTTATGCATGAAAACAAACATTCATAGGGGAAAACCAATGATCTATTAATCTGAAAAATGGAATTACATCAATACAGTTACCTCATGATTCATATGAATTCCTCTTTTCCTCTTTCTCCTTTCTCCTCCTCATCTCTTCAACCAAGATAGAAAACTAGACTACAATTGATGCAGATGAAGATGCTCCTATAGATTTGGGCATCATCAATTTGTGAATGATTCTTCTTCCCCTTGCTCAAGATTTTCCTTCTTTATATAGATCCTTGGAAGAGTCTTGGGAGAGATTCTAGATCTTATAGCAACCAATGGACTCAAATGATGTGAGTTCCAAGGATTATTCCACGAAGAACCAACTCATCCCTCGCTTACTTCTCCAAAACTCCATGAATCTAGAAGGTTATAGAGGGTGTTGTAGGTTCCACTATATCTGATCAACGACTAGTCTCTTGTTGTCCATGTATGACAAGCGACACCCTTTAAAGGTGACCTAAAACTTAAGCTATATTTGTGTATTGGATTTTCATATTTTGTTGGATTCCCTTATATCCCTGTAGGGTGGAAAGTAAGGATATAACGGATGCCCCCTAATGTGTGAGGTCTGGAAAGGAATGTATGGATGAAACACATTACAATAAAATAGTATCCATGTGAGGCAACGTGAGGAGAGAGTAAATAGGCCCAAAGGTCAAAGAATTATTCTAGTCAAACAACAAGGATAAAAGAATATATAGACCATCCCCTAGGTAGACATACTTAGACTCTCAATACTATCAAAGCATGGTTGTCAAACAATACACTACAAATCCATGACATGAAATGAAAAACCATGATCACTAAATAATACATGGTGGATCCATGTCATCAATAATATCATAGCCACGATCAAATACAATGTGGATCTATGTCACAACTTATATATGAAGAAGACAACAAACATTGAGGAAAGTACCCATAAAGTATTCAAAGTACGCATAGACAAGTGATAAATCCATCACAACTTGGGAGGGGATGCTACAAAAGAATGATGTGGCCCCAAACTCAAGGTATTCATCCCAAATCTCGATGGTACTAATATGAAACATTTGAATAAATGAGTTGATTTCAATTGTTCTAGACACTGTATGATTACTGATCATTGAGGTATGCTGTTAACATATGCGAGGGGACCCATCGATGAGGAATATGGACCCCAAGGTACCTAGTGCAATATAACAAGTGTGAATAAAGGATCTAATGTCAAACAATCATAGAATCAATTGATCAAGAGTTAATGATGAAAATATACTATCAATCGCGAGGAGGCCTGTCATTGAATACTGCAAGCTCCAAGGTACTAGTTGGTTTCTAGATCCCTCTCCTAGATAATTTGGTGAAGTTTATAGGAAGAGATATGTCGAATGAGGGCCTTAATGTGTCCCCCATCAATCGACACAAAACATGCACTGAGAGATGATGTGAATAGAGAGTATCACCAAGTACAACTAACACAAGGATGGATGACTTGGAAAGTCAACCAAAAATCATATGGACGACCCAGGCTTAAAATTACCTTGAACATATAGCATGACACAATAGTGACTTGGCAATGAGACACAAGAGATGGATGAATACAGTGCAACAACGAAGGAGGCACTCTAGCACTCACCACAATGACTAGAAGAGTAACCATCCAGAGGAGTATATGTGACTCATATTATTGGGACGAATCCTAGGAAAGATGAAACCCAACTGCCATATGATGATTCAAATAGGTTCCATGTTCAAGGGAAACTTGATTGACGCTGTCATTTCTAGATAGATCAACGATAAAAAATCCCGACTCTTTTTATTTTATTTTATGGTTTTTAGTGTCTCTTTCATGGTTTAACGAGCATGAAAGAGAGATAAAAGTATGCTCCATAGTGTATTTTCCCTTTAGTTTCAATGAGCATGGAAAAAAGCTAAAAGTATACTCGTCATGGTTTATTTTTAATGTCTTTTTATGAATCCCAAAAACAAGTAAAAGTTTACTCGAAAGTGTATTTTTATGAGTCCAAAAAAGAGATAAAAGTGTACTCGATAGTGTCTTTTTCGTTTCCTTTTTATGAGTCCGAAAAATAGATAAAAGTGTACTCATCTAGAGAGAATGAGTGGCTTAAAAAAATGCTCCTATACTACAAGTGCATGGAACCAACCTATGCAAAATGAATGCAAATGGTACAAGCAAGTGAGGTCCACTCTTAGCAGCTATTCTCTCCATGGGATGGTTGATGCAAAATGGAGCCCAAATAATGAAAGAGGTGGATGGTCAAGGGTTTCTACAATAGTGGTAAGCGAGATATGGGAAAACAACAATGCAACAATGGGGTGTATGATGCAAGAATAAAATGCATAGGTGACCATTAAGCAACATAAAAACATGGGAAGCCCCTTGGTACATGGCTAGAATATAGATGGAGAGATGGAAATGAGTCTCAATGTCAAGTCATGGTGAGACTACAGAAGGGTTCCAAAGCCTATGAAAATCACAGCATGGGCACCGAATGGAAATCTGGGTGCTAAATAGGGTGCCCATGGAGGTTAGGTACTACCAAGAAAGTTATGACATGCAAAATTTGAGTGGCTAATGTCTCAACATGACAGGATCAAATCTAAAGAATGTGATGTAAAAAATGGATCGCTATTAGTGAAAATCATGGATGCAGAGAAAACAATTTCCCTATATGTCAGTTAAGAAAACAAGTACCTTAAGTTTGATGGAATTCATCATTTCCATAAAACAAAATCCTTGTAATCCTGTTAACACATGTAAACTAGATTCTTGGGTCAACATGCATAGTAAAATCTTAAAATGGAAAATATTTTTGGATTTTTTTTAATACAATATACTCGAAACAAAATCACTCATACCAGACACCTATATACAAGGAACTATGAATATTTTTTCTTTACACCAAGTAGATCCCGTTGCTAATCTTACGCCAAGGATCATTTTCATAATAGATGAACTCATAAGACAATCTTGGCATCATATGGATTACCAAGCCAGGGCCATGCCACATAGGAATTAATTTATGCATTCGAAGATTCTCACGATGAATGGTTTAGTGAACTATGGAATCTCGTTGATGGTCTCCATCAAGACATCAAGGAAGTAAAAAACATGAATATTCATTGTAATGGAAATTAGAGAATTCGTTGGCAAGTTCTGAAAAACATAACTAAGGAAGAAAAAGTTCAAGAATGGGAATTCTATTGGATTCCCTAGCCAATGCCCCTAGTCCTTGACCAAGACTCAGCATGTGTAATAACCCTAGGACAATCCCCAAGTCTTAAATCTACATATGTTTTATAGGGTGGTGAGTCAAGATGTTTTGGGCTAGAGTTCCTTTGTATATAGAGTTCTTTTGTGATTTAGGATAGCCATGCTAACGAATGTAATCTGTAATCACACTCAATTTTATTAATATAATATATCATTGCTACATACCAAGTCGAAAGAAAGAGTATGGGGGGCTAGGACTCCATGAGAGGGAAAGGGGGCTAAATAAAAGGGGATAGATCAAGGGGGATTAATCCAAGGAATAAAATAATATTATTCTTAAGTCATAATATTTATGATGTAATTTATCCTAAGTTCCTAAGTGAGGGAAACAAATTACCAAGTGGAGTCAAAGGAATTTCCTAGAGTGACAAGTGTCAAGATATGAACATGCAAATATAATGTAGGAAACTTAGTGTAATTCTCATAATTATTCAAATCATTCACCCATTATTGCATGCATCATTTTTACATTGGCTTGAGAGTATAAGTGGAACTTTAAGTTGACTATTACCCCATAAATCCTTAATGGTTTGGGATAAAGAAGAAAATTTTCAGGCCTATGGAGCATTCTATCTAGGTGAGATAATTGTTGGAAATAGTTTTCCTGTGTGTTGGGCTAGTGGGTTCCATAACACCTTGAGAAACATTGTGTTCAAAGTGATACAAAACCATGAGACTTCTTGTCCAACTTGTTGCTAAATCCCTCGAAAAGAAATGGGATAACCTGAAGGATTGTTGAACAGAGAAGGGGGTACATCTACATGGGTGGGACAAGATGTGGGGAATGAGAGGTTGTGAGATGGGAATTGTTGCTAGAGAGTGAGTCTGGTCCTGTTCTTTATTGAGCTATTTTCCAGGCCTTAGTTTCACTTAAATACCCTTTTCCCTAGTGGATTCATATCCCTAGCTCGAGGTGACCTGTTGTTGAGAGTGTATGAGAAGTAGAGTCTATGACTAAGAGGAATTCCTAAGGTATGCATGCAGTTGGTTAATTATATAAAAACATAAGTGTTATTTTATATGTGTTCGCATGATATTTATCATGTATATGTTTACATTGATTCTACTGTTAAAATTGTACAGAAGTATGGATGGTTGTGCATGTCATTGTTAGTTCTGCATAACTATTGCATATGTAGGGAATCATGTTTAAAATATGTTACCTATTAGTCAATTTTAGTAGTATTGACAATAGAATTTTTGGCACGAGGCTTGAATTTTCGTGCACACTGGGAAATAGTTTATGTGTGCAACACAGGGATGGTTGTGTGTGAAACTGGCCTCAATCAATTATTTATACAATAAGAATTGGTATTAAAGAAGTAAAATTATTTCGAGCAACTAGGCATGGGGCTGGGTACGTTACATTGTAGTATCAAAGATTTTGGTTCAACATCAGACTTGTATGGGCCAAATATTAGCATGAATTTAGTAAATTCGTCATCTCATTCTTTGAGCTACGTTGAATTTGGAGAAAACTATAAAATATGAGTGAAATCTCCAAGTTTTTAGGAAAATCCAAGTCAGAATTGCACTCTGAATGGTTTTTATGGAGGGGCCATTTCATCTTCAAAGCGACCAAATTGGATTAGAAAAGTGAGTCATGCATTTTCATGATGGTTGTGATGGTCTCAAGATGGAAATATGGAAAAATTAGCTAAGCGAAGAAAGGATATGTGTGCACTAAGTATTGGTGATGTGAGGGGTGTGCACACTACATTTTGTGGGTAAAATCAAAACATGGGATGAAAGGCAAGGGATTTTGAGCTAGAGAAGAATAAAATATACTTCTCTAATTGAGTCACCAATTCTGTTATGGAGAAAATCTCATAGGTGGATAGTAATATCTTCCTAGGATATTCTTACTGATCCTAGAAAGATAGCGGCTACACTTATATGGATTTCCTTTAGATTCGAGTAATTGCATTCATAACTAAACTAAGAAGTGGCATAAATAGAATACCTTTCCTAAAGGTTGTCCTTCATATATCCTGGTTGTTGTAGACCTAAATATCTAGCTCCAACCTCCATAACCCACTTCTTCTTGCACATAAAACAAAAAAAATACATTCCTACATCTCTTCTTTGTATTATAATCCTATATCTAGTTTGGATCTACCCTGATATATAATGTTTTATCAAAGATGTATTTCTTGATGCTAAAGGTTCTTGAGCTTCCTTCACTTTGGAGTTTTCTTTCCTTTTCAAATTCTACAGTGCTAGTACCACTCTCCACCATATCCATATTTACTTGTTCTTTAAGCTCCTCCTCCTCTAAATCCACTATCTGTGGAGACTATGTAATCTTCATCGTTTTAGGAGCAATCTATTGATCACTAGTTCCCATGGCCTCTGAACTACTTCTCTTGCCGTAAACACTTATCTTAGGAACTTTGAATATTAGTTTGTGAGGATCTTGTTGTGTTTGACTTTGTTGTAGGGTTTCCTCCACTTGTTGTGTTTGAGTTGGTTGCAATATTGCTTCTATATCAACATAGACTTCTAGGTTTTCCAACTTATCAAAACCCTTAACATGTTCATGCTCATAAGGGGCATGTTTGTTCATCAATATTCTCTTGGATATGATTTGATGTGGATCATATCTTCTTCCCTATAGCTGTGAAAAACCAAACTCTTTGACCGTTTTTTGAATCTGAGATCAAACTGTAAACCTCTTGGGGCTCAGAAATGTCATATTTTCATCCACCTTTCCCTTAATCATTCTTCACATTGCATTGCCCCATTAACCTTTCATGATATCATTTTCATAATTATATTTGGGTTTGACCTTATTATTTTCCACTTTATTCATTTTCGTATTAAAAGGGAATTTGTGATTAAATATTAGAAAATCAACATGTTTTCATATATATCTCAAAAATGTGTAAGCTTTGTAATGTGTAGAAATATGTGAAGGATTAATTCAAAAAGACTTCTCGAATACTTCTTCCACCATTCAATATTTGAGGAGATAATTCAAGCCTATTCCAAGGAGAAGATCATGGGGAATGGATAGCATATCTTATCCAAGATATATGAGAGATATGTGTGAGTATTGAAGGGATTATATTTTGTAATAATGGGAAATTGGTTGAAACAAAAGTGGATCTATAATTATGAGATGTTTATCTTCATTTCAAAGCTCTCAAGTATACAAGAGAGTGCTCTCTCTTCATGAAGGAGTAGTCATTGAGTAGTCATTAAGATTTGAAAGAGTATTCATTTAGTAGTAGCCATTAGGATTTGAAAGAAAAAGGGATTCTTAGTTTGATTCATGCTTTCAATATTGTTTCATGATTTGCCATTTGATTCTTGTAATGTAATTTGAGATTTCTTTACTGTTAGTGTGAGCTCACATGTGTCTTCTTGTCTCTCTTCACATGTTTTTTATCCTTTGATACAATTTTCCATTCCTAGATTAATTTCATTTACGCAATTTCATTTCAGTCGTGTGTTGTAGCAATTCAATTCCAAGTTGTGTGTTTCAACTTCCTGCATTAGATTATTGATTCAATTTCAGTTGTAGCTTAAACATTAGATTAGGTTAAATTAGCTTCAGTCCTGCATATACTTTGTGTGTGCTTCGTAAGTCTACAAACCTCAGATTGAAAAATTAGATGGTTGGGCAAGTACTACAATGCAATTAATACAACATTAGTTCGGTCCAATGTAACGACTATCATTCCCTTGTTACGATTTTTGTTCATTTTGTAGGAAGTGTTATTCATTTGATCGAGACAACTATCATTCATTTTGTTACGATTGTTGTTCCCTTTGTAGGTGTTTCATATTTGGAAGATGAGGTATTGAAAAAGGAAGGTAAGAATTGATGTAGACAACAAGTAAAATGCTTGTGCCAACGCCTACCTTTGGTTGATGCATAGAGGTTGTTTTTAGGACATCTTTAGAGCCCGACATTTTGGTGTCGTTGCCAAGGAAGCACGATGGATTGAGGTATCAATTTATTTATTTTTCATTTCAATTCATGCAGGTGTGATCTATATGTGTTGGTAAGGGGTCATAGAAGCTACTTGAGTGGATACTCCTCATGTTCTCCCTGCCAACTATGTAAGTGTGAATTTCAATTCCTGCAAATTTCAATTTATGCAAGAGTGTTTAATTTTTGCAAGTGTGATATACATGTGTTGGTAAGAGGGTCATTGAAGCTACTTGAGTGGAGACTCCTCGTGTCCCTTCCAACTACCAAGAGCATTTGGTTTCTGCAACTGAAGAGTATTTATTTTATGTTTTAGCAAGAGTGTTTTTATTTAAGTTTTTCATTTTGATTTGGGTGTTGTAAGAATCCTTTTTCAACATGGTTTAACAATGAATGTCATCTTAGAACTACTCAATTAGATCCTAGAAGATGTCGGGATTTCCTCTTCCCTGGAAGAGGAGATATTGACAAGGACCAAAGATTCAAATACTCCTCCATAAACAATTGAAGATCCAACATCTGAAGATTCTTATGCATCCGATGACCAAAAATTGATCGAACAGGAGATCGAGGAAGATGAAGAGGAGTTACAACATGATATGAGCAAGGAACAATGCGCCTATGAAAGCCTTATCGAACAATGGTTCCAAGTAAGTACTCGATTAGATAAATTTAATTTTTGTTTTTATTCAGTTAAATCATAGTCACAACAATTCAATTTGTTCAATTTTATATATTTCTATTTTTCATGCGTAAAAATGAAAATGAACATAGTTTTACTGTTGTTACGTGAATGGCTCCACTGGAAGTTTAATTACACATAACTAATTTTTAATTCTAATTCACATATAGTGGGTAGGATTTTATTTTCAAGTTTTATTTTTAGTTTTTAGAATAAGTATGTGATCCTCTACGCTTCATGCGATCGCGAGGATCAGAAAGTAGGATGACTGATTGATTTCAGGAAAATTAATTGATTATCGATGAAAAAAATGCCTAATCTATTTTTTCGTCTATGATTTATTTCCAATTGCTCACAAATTTTTAATAAGTTTGCAAAATCAATTTTTATTTTTTAATAAGTAGGGTCACAACAATACTCTTCTCATTTTTTGGCCTAGTTTATTTTTGGTTTGCGTGGCAAGAACGCCATGTTTTTCTTCCTTCATCCTTTGTCTTGTAGATGCCTGGAAATAGCCCTGCAAACAAACTGATCTCTATGAAAGAATATGGTATGGTCCCTTCCGCTCCAACAATGAATGAATGCATGTATGTTTAGTTCTTCCCTTGTATGGTCCAATCCTTGGTTCCTAGCTTCACTATACATAACTAAAGAAACCATCTCTGCCTCTACCTACCTTACCTAGTCCATCTACAAAAGAACTTGCCTTCTCCAATCTCTCCCATGCATGTTGGTTCCTATCTTTCCATTCGTATCTTTCAGCTAATGAATTTTAAATGCAAAGAAACATTGAAACGATAGTAAGAACTCATTGTTTTATCGGGTTGAGCCGCCCATGATCAACTAAAATTTTCAACATGCATTCATCTTAAAGTAGTTAATGGAAAATCTGTCAGTGAGCGTTTTTGAAGGATGAGGGAAATCTTAACTACACAAGTCTGTTTTCATAATGATTTCACTGGTATAGTTGGAGTATCCTCGGCCAAAATCCATGGATTGTTATGATCCCTCAAATAAAAAATATATATATTCTGCATCTGGAGGTAATGGAACACTGTCACATAACTATTTTGAAATTTTATCAATATGTTTTGAATTTCCTGAATTTTCTATCCATTGACATTTTCTCAGCGCTTAGTTAGGTTAAAATTACTATGATGTTGCTTATCTGATGGATCCTTCTCTTATTTGGTAGAAATATTTCCTCAATCATTCCTCTTGGTCACATCGATCTGAAACATCCGTCGACTCCAACAATTTCCCACTCACATGAACTTGACCATTTTTGATGATATCCCGCACTTTTGTTCTGCCTGACAATGAATCGATGATCCAACAAGAAATATGGAAGGGTATAATTTATTTTTTGTTCTGATTATGACTTATAGTGATCAATTTATAGAACGTCAAACAAGTATGGAGGGTGAGCAAAATTTTTCAACTTCTGTCTAGGAAATTACAAGATCCTCAGTGTGGCATGGTGAGAAATGATATGCGAGTATGTGCAAGGTACCAATGCGGTGGAGATTTGAGTTTTTATGATGCCAGTGTTGAACATGTTTATCGGTATCCACACTGAGATGAAAAATTTGTTTGTAATTTCCACGTGCAATGGATAGAGAGTCCATTTGCAGGTCATATGAGAATTGAGTGGCGATATTTCATCAACAATAATGATTTTGGTTCTGAGATAGGTAGTGGCATTAACTTGCATGCGTGATGGAAAACATAATTCTTGGGAAAGTGTGAATGCGAGATAAAGATCTAACTCGTTTTCCTCAAGGAAAGGTGGGAGTTTTGGTGGTCCTTCTTTTTTTCCTATTCAGAATATGAGCAGTGACAATGACTACTTCTATTACAGCCATAGTCTCTAGTATTCAAGATTGAAGACCATATTCCATGCTGAACCAATTATTGATCATAGTAGGGAAGCCAAAAATGTTGCGTAGTTTGCGCATAGTTAACTAATGGTAAGGTTATCACAAAATATGCCCAATAACTATTTCTTATAGACAATATCTGTTGTTATCGACGACCTCAAGAGTTTCCAAGGACTAGACTTATGATGTTGTGCCCTTGGGTGCCAAAAACTTCTCATATCGGTCTGGGGCATTCATGGTGGCCCGATGGTGCAGGTATAGAAAGATGGAAGTTTTATGTGAAGAAAAAAAGGATTATTTCAGTGACAACCATTCTTTCGTTTTGTTTTATAATAAAAAAATATTTTTTATTTGTTTGTTTTATTATAAAAATATTATAATAACAAAAAAAAAAAATATTTTATTTTATTTTTTTATTATAAAAAAAATAATAAGAAGGAATTTCATTTTATTTTCTTTGTTTTTTAATAAAAATATATATAAAAAAAAAACCATAAAAATGAAATCTTAGGTCAAACATAAAAATAATAAAAAACAAAATTCATAAAAATTAAAAAAATTAAAAAAAAATTAGAAAGAAAATCTTTAGCAAATGGATTTCAATCAATTCTTGAAAACTATATCGGAGTAATGTTTTTACATTTACGCTAACTTGGTTCATTGAGTCACTTCAACAACAATTGACGATGGAACTTGCTCACAAAGGGCAACAGGTAAAACACACTTTGTTTTTTATTTGATCTGATTCGTACTTATTCCTGTATTTCATATTTTTCTAAGAGCTCATAGTTTTCATGTAGGATTAGTACTAAGATTTTACAGGTTCGAAGACGTTCGCATTTTGCTACTGAAGTGATTTTCATGAATCACAAAACTTTTGAAAAAAAACATGCTTTGTTGAGTGCTTGAAGGAGTTGTTACTCATCATAAACATCATGACATTTGTTGTTACACATCAACCATTCATAAAACCTTTTTGCATCATGAATTATTTCTTCCCATTTCTCCTTCAAAGCAGATTGGTCATCCTTGTGTTGAAGCCCATCTTCCATTGAATTATCCTTCATGAATTCACACACACCTATCTTTTTGAGTCACATACATCTCTTTATCTTTTCCAATTCATTTTTCCTTGTCAATAAAACTATTCAACTCCCTTTCCCTGACTACATTGCCTTGCCATAAACATTGTTGCTACTGAGATCTTTCTTATAGTCCTACCAATATTTTTATCAAAAATCATGTTGACTGATGTGGGATTCCTTAAGGCCCACATTTCAATAAGTCTTTCCCCATCGACCTCAACACCTTACCTAGGATATAGACTAGAGTCCATTTTGAGTACCTAGAGGCTTGCATGCCTTAATGACAAGTTCTCTCGCTGAAAATCATGGGAATGAATCAATGTCCTTTGATCGTTAGATATTGCAAGTGGCTCAACATCATATCATCCATTCACACTTCACAAGATGTACTCAAGTACCTTGTCACTCATTGACATCAATGGTGATTTTGCCTCGGATTGGTTAATGACATTCATTAATGGATGCTAATCCAATGACTTCTCTTCATGCTCGACATCGACACATTCATTCGCATGACTAGAATTGTACCATCGGGTTTAGTAGAGGGTTAAGACTATGCACATTTTCATGACTTCATCAGTCGTTGAAATAGTATTTTAAGCTATATGAGAGTACCATAGTTCCACCTTCATACTTCCTCATTTCCATGATTCATCAGCAGTAGTTCAGATTCCTCCACTTCACATTCTCTAATCCAACAATCACAGCAGTTGCAGCTACAAAAAAAGTCACCTTTCACATGATCCTACTGCAATGACATCTTCCATGCTCCAGCAGGCACATCAGTCATATTCCTATTGCATAGTTAATCGACATTTTGGGTAAGTGGAGGTATGTTATTTTCTAAACTTTAATCATGTAATTCCTCAACTACTAGCAATGAATAATTTGGAAAATTACCTCACTGAGGTCCCTTTCCTTTTCACTTCTATGAACCATGCCAAGTTGCATGCAAGCATGCAACCAAATCAGTTGGGGGCTAGGGGACTATATTCTCTATCATCACTCCATTTTTCCACTACCATCATTCCATTTTTCATCTCATTTACCATTTAGCAACATTTCTTTTCCAATGATGCTTTGTTGCACTTTGCTTCATAAGCATTGATATACATATTGGCATGATTCACAAATATGAAAAAGGGATTTCTTATACTAAGTGATGTTTCCTTATGCACATTGATAGCTTATGTTTTCTAGTAAAGTATATGGGTAATGTTAGTTGTTACTCATGTAAATCGCATGCTGGAAACATTCATTATCATCACTCAAAGTCGAAATTCAAATTCCAAAATTTCTTTAGAATATCCATGCACAATTGCATGCGGACATGCAACAAGTTCAGTCAAGGGGTATGTTGGGGCTTAGAAATGTCATACTTTCATCCACCTTTCCCTTCATCATTCTTCACATTTCATCGCCCCATTAACCTTTCATGATATCATTTTCATAAATATATTTGGGTTTCACCTTATTATTTTCCACTTTATTCATTTTAGTATTAAAAGGGAATTTATGATTAAATATTAGAAAATCGACATGTTTTCATATATATCTCAAAAATGTGTAAGCTTTGTAATGTGTAGGAATATGTGAAGGATTAATTCAAAAAGGCTTCTCGAATACTTCCTCCACCATTCAATATTTGAGGAGATAATTCTAGCCTATTACAAGGAGAAGATCATGGGGAATGGATAACATATACTATACACGATATATGAGAGATATGTGTGAGGATTTGAAGGGATTGTATTTTGTAATAATGGGAAATTGGTTCAAAGAAAAGAAGATGTGTAATTATGAGATGTTTATCTTCTTTTCAAATCTATCATCTATAAAAGAGAGTGGTCTCTCTTCATGAGGAAGTAGTCATTGAGTAGTCATTAAGATTTGAAAGAGTGGTCATTTAGTAGTCATTAGGATTTGAAAGAAAAAGGGATTCTTAGTTTGATTCATACTTTCATTATTGTTTCATTATTTTCCATTTGATTATTGTAATGCAATTTGAGATTGCTTTATTGTTAGTGTGAGCTCATATGTGTTGTCTTGTCACTCTTCACATGTTGTTTATCCTTTGACGCAATTTTCCATTCCTAGATTAATTTCATTTATGCAATTTCATTTTAGTTGTGTGTTGTACCAATTCAATCCAAGTCATGTGTTTCAACTTCCTGCATTAGATTAATGATTCAATTTCAGTTGTAGATTAAACATTAGATTAGGTTAAATTAGCTTCAGTCCTGCATATAGTTTGTGTGTGCTTTGTAAGTCTATGAACCTCATATTGACAAATTAGATGGTTGGGAAAGTACTACAATGCAATTAATACAACATTATTTTGGTCCAACGTAAGGACTGTCATTCCCTTGTTACGATTGTTGTTCCCTTTGTAGACAGTATTGTTCATTTGAACAGGACAACTGTTGTTCCTTTTGTAACTATTGGTGTTCCCTTTGTAGGTGTTTCATATTTGGAGGATGAGATATTGAAAACGTAAGGTAAGAACCTACGTAGGAAACAATTAAAATGTTTGTGCCAACGTCTACCTTCTACTGATACATAGAGGTTGTTTTTATGACATCTTTAGAGCCCAACAAAACCATGAACATGACTTTGTTGATGAATATGAGAAATCTAATCCTTTTACATTAAGTTGATACAAAGGCTTCTTCAGGGAATAATCTCTTATTTGTTTCCAGGAAAATCTTCAGCAGATAGGTGTAGTATCTAAAATTCCTTAGAGAACGAAAATTCACTAGTTGTTTATGGATATTATCAGCTATGAATTGATAAAAAATGATGCAGAATGATAGACCAAACTCTGACTAAAGAAAAGGTCAAAAAGAAACCAAGCATGACATCGACCACATGTTTTTCATTATCTAGACCTAAAATTTGAATCAACAGGGAACATACCCATTGGAATTCAATAACCATTATACTCACATTCATAGGCAAAGGAAGACTCTCTGAAAAATGTTATGGTTTTACAATTGTCTGTAAAAATAGATCTTGGACCTCTGATGGCCATTCTCTATATACCCTAATTAGATTTTCTTCATTGAATAGTTCAAACATTGTGGAGAAAGACTTTGGTATACCAAGGGAATCTTGAATTGACAGACTCTCTACCCTAACCATGATGTCGGACCCTCGTTTATTCACACCGACTCTTTCTTCATGTGAATACTGTTCGACACACTAACCTATAAATTTAGGAAAGGGGAAAGCGATTTCGACAGCATAAGGGACTATTGTGGCCAGGACTACTTCAAGAAATGATATACACCTTCCTACATTATGAGACATTTTTCTTCTGGACATAGAGATGGGTGAAATGGCAATTTTGGTATCAAAAACATCTGAATCTCGATCAATTAGGGATTCTTCATTCACCACTGGGTCTTGTTCTGTAACTAAAGTTATGATATGATGCATGGTTGTAATGAAAAATACCTGGGAATGAGCATAAATGGCATGCAATTGGCATACTATTGAGTTGCAGTTGAACGAGGGTGGTCACGCCAAGCTTCAAATGGTCCAGTGTTCAAAAAATAATAAAATAACCAACAGAATGACCTTTTATATATTTCCAAATTTTGTGGGTGTGAGGAAGTGGTTTGGGGCAACCCGCTTTTCACCCCGAAATGCACCTGGTGGCGCCATGTAGCCTCAAATGAAAACCATAGTTTAAATTTTGGCCCACTTTCCAAAATTAACCTCTGCGCAGTTTCTCACCCAAAAATCATCCTCGACCATCGCTCTAGAGAGTTCACAATCCACATCATATCGGGCCCCATCTTCTTAGTTCTCTTTCCATCTTTAGTTGTTTCCTACCATATTTAGCCCCTTATCTAGTTAGTCAAAATTCCAAACCATTTTAGCACCTTGCCAGATCCTGAAATCTCTATTTCACATAAAAACAAATTAATGGAGACTAACAGTCGTCACATATCTTCTCAGAGATTAAGATGCCATCGTTCTAGCGAGTCTTGCACTCCGTATTTTTACAGTCTCTTTAGAATTCTTTCATTAATAGAAATCAAGTATTGTTGTATTTCTCAATTTCTGGAAATTTTCATGAGTGTTTCATTGGAATATATCTTCTTTCATTTTGTTCCAAACATAATCTGGATCAGTGGTATTAGAGTATTCTTCTCTTCATTTATTTTTCTTTGTGCATGTTACCAACAAGATCTGGGTACAAGAAGTTGGGACTCAAACCAATCGATCCATTGCATGATCAGTCACACTGAGCCTGACAACAACCCATCAGGGACGAAAAGAAAGATGATGGAGCAAGAGATACTATTAAAATGTTTCTCAAGAAATCCCTCGTGTGAAAAAGGAACAAAATGATGGAAAAATTTGTGTATATCCTTCGACGACTGCCCACAGGAGAAGAATCTTCATCAAGCAACCATGCAACCCCCTTCAAGCTACAAGTTAATTTTGATATTCCCATATTTGAAGGTCAGATAGATGCAAATTCCCTAGAAAAATGGTTAAATCTATTAGAAGGTTATTTCTTTGTTCAAATTTTTTCTGACAGGGAAAAAATCACCTTCGCACTCCTTAAGGCTCTCCCCCATGTCAAACATTGGTGGAAACTTACTGGGAGAAAAGTTCCATAGGGGAATCTAGAATATATAGGGTCGAGCCCACTTGGGATGTTTTTGTGGATGCGGTCAAGGAACAGTACTATCCTGTTGATAACTATGAATACCAATACATGAGATGGACCACATTGTGGCAAGAGAAGAGCCAAACAGTGTCAGAGTTCACGAATACTTTCCATACCTTGCACACCAAGATGGGTATCAAAGACTCAGAGTGACATTTGGTTTTGAAATGCCATGGGGCTCTACATAGGTACATCCAAAATGAAATGGATTTCCTAAACATCTCATTATTAGGAGCTACCTATCGATATGCTATCAAAATCAAGCAGAAATTTAGGCACCAGAACAAATGGGAATTTGGGTCTACAAATCTGCTACAACCAAAGCATGGTAAGGAAATCCCTAACCAACAACCTCTAGACAACCATTCCAATACACAGGACAATAAAGGTAAATGAAGGACGAAGAATGACACTAGGAAGTGGTGTGACTTCCACAAAATCCCCTGGCACAACACTGATGAATGTCGCTTGAAACAGTCATTGGTGGTCAAGGTCAAAGATATGTTGCCGAACCCTGATTTAGAATATGATCTAGAAAATATTTAAAATAGACAATTCATCGATGCAAACCCCACTACCACTATCGTGACCACAAAAATTTAACCAGAAGAATCAGTAGATTCTGAAGAGGAGGAGCACCACTTCCATTCACAGATGTGGGTGAAGGGGACCCTGTTGCATTTCATTGTTGATAATGATAGCCAGAAGAACCTCATCTCATCTAAGACCATCACACAGTTTGGGTTATCAACAACACCACACGCGCAACAATACAACATTGGTTGGATTCACCAGGGATGAGATCTTTGTTTCAACCAACAATGTCGCTTGTCCTATGGCATCCAACCCTTCAAGGATGAGATAATGTGTGATGTTTCCCCTCTCTATGTTTGTGATGTGTTTTTAGGTCAACCATATATGTGGATACGTCATTTTTTCTATGATTCTAGACCCCGTAGTGTCAATATTACTTTGGGAGGTCATCTCTATAGGATACCAGAGGTAGTTTCGACTACTGCTCCACCAAAATAGTTTTGCAAGGTAATCTCTCATACTTTAAAATTCATCCTCTTCATAGTCCATTTAAAGGATGCATAGAATACTGCTACAACAATTGTATCCTCAACACCTTCTATCCATCAAAACAAAAAAAATTCTTCACCAAAAATGGTGCCTACATAATTCCCCATCAAACCTAGAGACAACAGATTGGTGGAGCATATGCAACCCTGCTAGTGGTGATAGTCTTTCACAGACCAAGCAACATAACTTATCCAACAAAGCATGCAGCTCACTAAGATTCAAATTCAGAAAATTCTTTCCTCTCCTCCCTGGGCACTCAACACAATGGAGACCATTACTTCCTAAGGGGGGAGGATTGATCTAGGTGGATATTGGTGGCCACCCACCTATTCTGACTGGATCCTTTTGTCAGTTTGTAGTTCAACACGTTCTTCTGTACTACTTTGTAATTGTGGGTTCTACACTTTTGGTGCGAGTGGCCTCTCACCTAATCCATCTGGCTTATTTTGTATGTTTTCTTGTCAGTACATCTTGTTGTACTTCTAGGTCCATTTTGGTGCCCTAAATGTTGTTTTTTTTACTCACCACAATAAAAATGCAGAAAAATTTAGAGTTTGATGGTTGAATGTGTATTTCTCTGAAAAACCTTTCCAACGGGCTATCACATGCTTAAACCGAAGGTCATATGCAAAAGTTACGACCATGGGAAGTTGATGTACCAAATTACACCAACTTACCCATAGGGCCCACATGACTTTTGGCGTTTCACCTTCTAGGGTTAGGTTTTTGGATTTCTATGGTTTTGGCATTCTTGTTTAACATAAAAAGGCCTTCAGAGCCTCAGTTTAATCATGTAACATCCCCGACCACCCAGTTCAGGCCACGATACATGAGATAACACTCTCATTCTCTCTGCGGAACATACTATAACATACCCAACATCCAACTGAGCTATGCCACATAAACAGATAAATGCATTATGTAAAATCATGAATTCATACTGAAATAGCAGTAAACATAAAAATGCAACAGATACAGGAAATACCCATAAACATACATACAGTTATAACCATGCATAAGATAAACCCATAAAACTGAACATGTAAATAATAATGCAACATGTAAATTTATCACACAATTGTCACTTATCTTGATAAGAATATCACCAACTATGTGCAGACCTTCCATGAACCTCCCAGCCTTATAACACATTGCTCATCACTCTCAACATTGGGTCACCCCCGAGCTGGGACTAAACTCCGTCCGGGTAAAGGAATTCCTAACTAGGGTAATGGATCATAGACAACAGGAAATACTCCATCATAGGTGCCAACTCAAACTAACATCATGTAGTCCCTCATTCCCCACATGCCTATCGCACCCCAATAAGTGTGCCCCTTCTCTGCTCAACAGCCCTTCGGCTACCCCACTTCCTTTCCGGGCTTCAGCAATAGGCCAGACAGGAATTCTTAGAGCACTGTAGATGCATTTTATCACCCTCAGGAAACCAATTCCCAACAATTCTCTCACCTAGAGAGATTGATCACGGGTCTGACAAACCACCTCTTCAATATCCCACGGGCTTGACAACCCGCTTCTTCAGTCCAGCTCCCAAGCTAACCAGCTACACAAACAAGTATGGATTTGGATATAAGTTCAGGTACAGTGACATGAAGGTATGGATTATAGATCAGTGATTTTTTGAATGCTCCTAGATGATTGACTAGATGATTGAATGATGGAAGGAATAATGAATGAAAATGAGCTAAGCCCCAAGAATATGTATGCATGTCCCTAACTTGACACTTGTCATGTTGGGAGCTACTTTGGCCCACTTGTCCCCATCTTTAGAACTTAGGATAAAATAATTATCCATACTTTATGATTTAAGAAATATTATTATAATATTCCTGTTTAGCTGAAGCTCCCTAACTTAGCCCCTTTTCCTTAACTTTTAGTCCCCACCCTTTCCCTAAATAGTGGAGTTTAGTCCCCCATATGCTTTTATCATGGCCAGTTTGCATGCAATGATGTATTTTATATTAATTCCGAGACATATACAAAAGTAGGGGCACTGGACTTTAAAATCTAGGCTCTCCAGCCTAATAATCACAAAACTAGCTCACTAGCCTATAAAACACAACATATACACAAAGGCTCTCTGGCTTCAAAATCGTGCACACTTAAGTTGATGCGCATGGTATCCTGGAATGTGCACACTTCCTCATTTTACTGTGCAGTACATGTGTGCACTATGCCATGAAAGGTGCATACAAAAATGATATCAAACAACTCACCAACTTAAGTACATTTTCGTTTACATTACAATTGGTTTTATCCTAGGGATATTACAATCCCCTCCCCTTATTTATGGATTGTCGTCAGTGCATTATGTACTCATATACGACAAAATTTTGAAAATCCTCAAAAATATGTGGGTATTCTGCCTGCATTTCATCATCATGCTCCCAAGTAGTGTCCTTAGGACCCTACCAGGTCCATTGGACCTTTAGAAGCCCTATGGCTCGATTTTGGAGCTGTTTGATTTTCCAGTCCAAAATGCATATTGGATGCAGTTACAAAGCGCCTTCTTGCTCAACCTGAATCACATTCCAATAAATAACATGATTAGCATCAGGTATATATCTATTGAGAAATGATATATGGAATACATTATGAACAAACATAGATGCAAGAAATGCAATCATATAAGCTATTGGACCAATCCTCTCTAGGATTTCAAATGGCACACAATAGTGAGCTGCCAACTTGGAACAATTTCCCAACTTCAGGGAACTTCTGTTGGCCTTCACATTCAAGAATATATGGTACCCAACTTTAAATTCCTTATGGTTCTACCCTTATCAACATATCTTTTCTGCCTGTCTTAAGAAGCCTTTAAATTTTATTTTATTTTCAACATTTGCTCCTCCATTCCCCTGAGTAAATCTAGCCCAACCACTACTCTATCTGTTGGGTTATCCCAACTTACCGGTGTGTTGCACTTTCTGCCATAAAGTGCCTCAAATGGGCTCATCTTTAGAGATGCTCGGTACCCATTGTTATAAGGAAATTATACCAAGTGTAGGTATTCTTCCCATTTTGATGGTTTATCCATCACATACATCCTCAACATATCCTCAATCACTTGATTCATGCTATCTATTTTTTCATCTGATTCTGGATGATAAGTTGTACTAAAATTCAAATTTTATCCAAATCCATTAAATAATCCCTTCCAAAATTTTGAGGTAAATTTTAAATGTTTGTCAGACACAATTGTCTTGGGTATGCCATGTAATCGAGCAATTTATTTCATATAAACATCATCAATGTTGTCTTCCTTGTGAATGAGCTTAACTGGAATAAAATGGGCAACTTTAGTAAGCTTATCCACCACTACCATGATAGAATCATGTTGCTTGTTTTTTCTGGGAAGTTTGGTGATGAAATCCATGGTTACAACTTCCCATTTCCACTCAGGAATGGGTAATGGTTGTATCAAACCAGCTGGGTGTATATGTTCAGCCTTTACCTTTTGACATTCCAAACATTTGGCAATAAAATCAACAACCTCTTTCTTCATGTCTGGCCAATAATATTGGCTCTTGACGACTGCAATAGTTTTCTGATAACCTGGGTGCCCAGCATAAGGTACATTATGTATTTCTTTTAATATCATATTTTTCAATTCCTAGGAATTTGGTACATAAATTCTTCCCCTATACATGAGAATTTCATCATTATCTATTTTGTATTCTTCAATTTTTTGCTGCAAATTACCTTGCTGTAATTTTGCCACTAACTCCTTGTAATGTAAATCTAATTTTGCAACCTCCAAAATTTTGTCTTTCAAATCTGATTGGTACATGCTAATGGTTGTAGCATGCAATTCATGCACTCTTTTGTTGAGTGCATCAACCACTTTGTTCTATTTCCCCTTGATATGATTTTTATCATAGTCATATTCACTTAGAAATTCTAACCATTTGCTTTTCCTAGCATTTACAGTTGGTTGATCAAATAAATATTTCAGACCATTATGGTCTATTCTCAGCTCAAATATTTTCCCCATGAGGTAGTGTCTCCATTTCCTTAAGGCATGCACTATGGATACCAATTCAAAATCATGAGTAGCATATTGTCTTTCATTATCCTTCAACTTCCTTGATTCATAACATATAACAAACCCATTTTGACTGAGGACTCCACCAATTCCTTCTTTACATGCATTGGTACATACAATGAATTTTTCATTTGGTTCTTCAATCCTTAGTATTGGAGCACTTGTTAATAATTTCTTCAAGTGTTGGAAACTCTTTTCACAATCCAATGTCCATTGAAACTTCACACCCTTTCTTTGCAAGGAAGTGATTGGGTGTGCAATCTTTGAGATTCCTTCAATGAATCTCCTATAGCATGTTGCAAGGCCCATGAATGATATAACCTCTGTCACATTCTTCGACATTGACCATTCTCTAATGGATTTTATCTTCTCAGGATCCACTGTTATCCCATCCTTTGAAATGATATGTCCCAAATAATGAATTTGCTTCTAATAAAATGAGCACTTTCTCAATTTGTCATACAACTAATGCTCCCTTAATACTTGCAATATCATCCTCAAGTGTTGTTCATGTTCTTCATTTGATTTAGAATATATAAGAATTACATCCAAAAATACAATGACAAACTTGTCTAAATATTCTCGAAAAACACCATTCATTAAGCACATGAAAATAGTCGGTGCATTTGACAACCCAAATGGAACCACTGTGAACTCATAATGACCATACCTTGTCATGAAGTTGGTCTTGCTGATATCTTCCTCCTTAATCCTTACCTGATGGTATCCTGACCTGAGATCTATCTTTGAAAATATCTTGGCATCCTTCAATTGATCAAAGAGGTCATCAATCCTTGGCAGAGGATATTTGTTACTTTATTCAACTATAGTCACTTTATTCAACTATCTAAAATCAATGCATAATATTAATGTCCCATCTTTCTTATTCATGAACAACATTGTGACACCCTAAGGTGACACACTTGGGAATATACACCCCTTCTTCAAAAGTTCTTCAAGTTGCATTTGTAAATCCTTCATCTCTGGTGTACTCATTCTGTAAGGAGTCTTTGACATTGGAGATGCTCCAGGCATTAAATTTATAGAGAAATCAATATCTATCTTTGGGGGTAGTCCTAGTACCTCCTTGAACACATATTCAAACTCTTTGAGGACTGCATAACCTTCCAAATTTGGCAACTTATCTTTAGGTGTCTCTTCCATATGAGCTACAAATATTTGACACCCTTTTCTGTAACATTTCTTCAACTGTAATGCTGAAATTTCTCTGATGGTTACTTCCCTGGGAATTCTCTACACTTTCCTTAGGCTCCCTTCCTCATCCAAACAAGTAAATGTATTTTTATGACAGTCTAGGATAGCATGATGTTGGTCCAACCAATCCATCCCAGTTAGACATTCATAGGAACCTAAAGGAAAGATGTCCAAATATGCCCTTGTGTTCAGTCCATTCATGTCTATAAGACATTACTTATCCATCTCATTGACTTTTTTTTTAGCTCCGGTAGCTAGCTACACCAACCAAGATTTTTCATGCTTGATTCTTGGAAATTGCAAACTTTCCACTATCTTAGGATCTATATAACTATGAATATCTTCTGAATAAATTAAAATAGCAAAGGTTTGATTGTTGATCATACCTTCCACTTCAATCATATGTAACTGATACTCTTCTTTCTTGTTGTCCAAGGTTTCATAGATCCTTGGTACATTTCTTCCCATGTCCTCCATTATTTCAGCTTGTTGTACATTTTGAACAATCCTCACTTTTTCACCTCTGTGAGGACAATCTCTCAACATATAATCTCCTTTACAACCCCAACATTGAATAGATGGCTTCCTTGACCTTTGACACCCTGTCTCAATCATTCTGGTTTCTCTAGAAGTTGGCTGCCCCTGAGTATTATTTATGAAGAATGGTGGCTTAGTTCCCTTCTTCCTCTGATCCATTTTGAATTTATTTTTGTCTTCCCAAGATTTTTGGAAGGTTGGCCATGATTTTTGTTGATCATATATGAATTTATCTTGCCTTATGGTATCCTCCAATGTCTTGGGATCATCATACTGTATTCTTTCACTGATAAATGATGGAAATCCACTCAAATACTTCTGAATCTTAACTGTCTCATCCTTGATGAAAGAAAAATATTTCAGCATTTCTAAAAATATTCTTTCATATTCATCTATGTTCGTACTCCCAAGCTTGATTTCAGATAACTCTTTCATTTTCTTGTCATAGTATCTCTTAATCAAGTATTTCTTCTCAAAATACTTCTTGAAGTCCCTCCAAGTCACACTCTTCTCTTTAATGTGCTACACCTGCACAAGTTGATCCTACCACATGGATGCCTTTCCCTTGAGTTGGTAGATGGAAATCCTACCTTCGGCATGAGAAGAATAATTATGCAATTGAAAATACTTCCTCATTCCCAAAAACCATGTCTCTGCGTGTTCATCCTTCTTGTGCTCACCATCAAATGTAGGAGGTTTTATTTTGTTCATTTCTCCTCGTAGCTCATCCACCCCAGACCCCTTATGGTTCCTAACAGGGGATGGACTATATATGTTGTGTTATCTCTTATTGGAATTCCTCGGGGAGTGACAATGATGTCTGCTAACACTCATTTCTCTTCTGTTCTCATCAGGAGGCATGTGACTTCCATATTTTCTTGAGCCACTCTCTTTATCCAACTTATTTTCTATTACATTCAAGCTCTGCATTAACTTCATGTTGAATTCATATCTCTTCTCTTTGTCTCTCATAATCCTTTCATTATCAATTTTATTTATTTTTACATCCTTCTACAATTTTTTAATGGTCTCTACCATATTCATGTTTTCATCCCTTCCTTCTCCATGTCCATTGGAGTTTGTTCATTCAATGCCAAGATGGACATACATCCCTCTGATCTCATCTTCATGGTTGTATGTCTCATGTGCCTATTCAATTCCTATGGACTCTGTGTTGATCTTGATCTGATCTAGTTGTTGTTAACTTTGCAAAATGTGAAGACAACACAAGTTTGTCAAGTTAACCGTTTCAACAATTTCATGAAAAATATGAACCATTTTGGTTCAATAATATATCATAATTCTTTATTCTGATTTACCAGAGAATTTAATTCCCACATCAATTTTTTGGGTGCATATTTAGATTCCACTATCCAATAGATTTCCAATTCTTTCTTCCATTCTCAATTCTGAGTCTTGAGCATAAAGTTATGGTTATTTGAAAATTGCTCATTAATTTTTCTATTCATTTTTCAACTTGGCGCAACTCTGCGCTATAATTATGCAATTTCACACCTAATACATTGGATTTTTCATAGAATATCAATTGGGTTTCTTCATATACATATTATGGACACTCTTTCCAAGTTTCACTTTTTTATGGGTTCTTGACTACTAGTTACATCTTGCTGAAGTTATAGGCCAATTCATGTTTTTGGTCTGAAATGCTACAGGTACCTTCTTTTCCATATAAAACATCTTTAACATGCCCCAAAATTTAATTCATCTCTATGAATGTCTTCTATGGTTCAATATAATTCCATTGAATTCTCCTACACCTCAATCTGATTTCAGAGCATAGAGTTATGGTTCTTTGAAGTTAGTTGTGTCTTAAAATTTACCCTCCATTGTTTGTGTTGTAACTTTATCATAAAACCTCCATTTGACGAATGGTTTACACCATTAGAAATATCTCTCCAAGCTCTTTTATTTGAGCTAAAACGTCAGTGTGTGCCTTGGTACACTCTTTTCCCATGGTTTTTGAGTACCTAAAAACATTATTAAGGGCCTCAAAAACAAGCTGCAAAAAGATGATGTTCAAACTGTATAAAATGTCGCAGAAATTCGCTAGTTTTACATTGTTCACCATCCAAATGAATTCTTGCACACAAATTTCCACCTAGACACCCATATTTACCATGTGAAGCAAAACCACAAGGTAAATCATGCTTTGCACACCTATAATGACTCTGCATCACTTCTCTGTGACGCCAATAACTTGCGTGCACTACTTTTGTATCGCACGCCAATATCCACCGTGCACAGTTTTGGTTATTTCACTGTTACCTGTTATGTGCTCTTTTTGTGTCACACGCTGATATTCCATGCACATTTCACTCTATGCACTGAACCATGCCAATTTTTAGTGCGTCCCCACCGCGCACCAATATTATGCACGCACCATTAACTAAACTATCGTGCGACAGCATATACCAACATAGCTCGCGCACCAACCAAGCTCCTCTGTTCTCTGCCAATACTGCGCACACCACATTCACCATTATTATGTGTGTGAACATTGTGTGCACTTTAATATGTGTATGCATACCATGTAATGCTAAATTTAGCATGCACACCAACATTTTTCCACGCGGCACCAAAATTTAGTGCGTGCACCCGCACACCAACATTTTTCTGCACGACGTCAAAATTTAGTGTGCGCATCCGCACACCAACATTTTTTCGCGCGGCTCCAAAATTTGCATACCACAATATTTTTACTACGCATCATGCATTTTTAGTTCACCCAACTATGCACATTCATCTTTATGCACATCAATTCCTCGTGAATTCCGCTACAGAAATTGGGGCTTTTTTCTAACTTTTTCCCCAATTTGCCATAGACATTCTACAACTATGAAATTTGTTCAATTTCACCCGATAACACCAGTTCGAACCTTTTTCGAGAAATGTCCATGGATTGATATTTCTGGAATGAATTTACCCAAAATCAATTCACGAATTGAGAATTTTATCTCGCTCCATTTGTCATGGTTTCACAGTAACTTCAAATTCGATCAATTCCAGGTCTGAATTTGCTAGAAAATATATTAAACCAATAATATCTCACCACTTGGCTGAATTTCTCCATTTTCTCATGAATTTAAGAACATAAATTGGGGATTTTCCTAATTCTACATCGTTGCTTCTAAATTTACCATGGACACTCTGTGATTTGAAATTTGGCCACATTGAAATCAATCCTCTGTGAAATTTCTCTTCAACTCAACTTGCTAGGCCCATCCAGGCTCATTGTTGAAAACTAAAGCTCTAATACCATATTGTATCATCCTGGACCACCTAGGTTGGCCCACGATACATGAGAGAATGCTTTCATTCTCTCTACAGAGCATACTATAACATACCCAACATCCAACTGAGTTATGCCACATAAAAATTTTGAATTGCATGGAATTAAACATATACACACAAAACCTTTGCAGAACTTCATATATAAAACGTAAAAGGATAAATACATTATGTAAAAGCATGAATTCATACTGAAATAGCAGTAAACATAAACATGCAGCATATACAAAAAATACCCATAAACATACAGACAATTATAACCATGCATAGGATAAACCCATAAAACTGAACACGTAAATAATAATGCAGCATGTAAATCTATCACACAATTGGCACTTATATTGATAATAATATCACCAAATGCATGCAGACCTTCGACGAACCTCCGATCCTTAGACCACAATTGTAATATCCCTCGGCCGCACCTAATTGTAAACGTAATGTAAGTGTACTTAAGATGGTGAGTTGTTTTGACATCATTTTGTATTGCACCTTTCATGGCATTGCACGCATGTACTGCACATTAAAATGATGTAGTTTGCACATTCCCGGATACCACACGCAGTATGGAGGTCAGTGAGCCTTGTGTATATGATATGTGTTATAGGTTGGTGAGCCAATTATTATAAGTTGGGATGCTTATGTTTTGGAATTAGGCCAGAGTGCCTAGATGTTAAAGGCCAATGCACCTATTTTGTATATGTCTCATGATTAATATAAAATGCATCATTGCGCACAGACCGACCACAATAAAAGATATGGGGGATTGAACTCCACCAGTTAAGGAAAGGGAGGGCCAAAATTTACGGGAAAGGGCTAAGCTAAAGAGCTTAAGCCAAAAAATAATATTATATTAATATTTCTCAAAACATAAAGTATGGATAATTATTTTATCCTAAGTTCTAAAGTTGGGACAAGTGGACCAAAGTATCTTCCAATATAAAAAGTGTCAAGTTGGGGACATGCATACATATCATGTGGACTTAGCTCATTTGGACACCTTCATGATCATTCTTATGATCATCTCTCCCATGATTTCTTCCATCATTCAGTCATCTAGTCAATGATTCCATGACCATTTCACTCACGCAGTCCATTATCCTTCAAACATTCATTTCACCGTATCTGAGCCTATTTCCATAACCATTTTTGGTTGGTGTACCTGGTTATCTTGAGAGAGGGATTGAAGAAGTGGGTTGTCAGGCCTGTGGGAAATTGAAGAGTCGAGTTTTCAGGCTCGTGAGAAATTCTCTGAGCAAAAGAATTGCTGGGAATTGATTTCCTGAATGTGCTGAAATGAAGCTACAGTGCTCTAAGACTTCTTGTCTGGCTTGTTGTTGAATCCCTGGAAGGGAAGTGGGGCAGTCAAAGGACTGTTGAGTAGAGAAGGGGAACACTTCCTTGGGTGGTATAGGCATGTGGGGAATGAGAGGTTGTAGGCTATTAGTTCAGTGAGCACCTGAGATAGAGTCTTTCCTGTTGTCTATGAGCCTTTAGCCTAGTTAGGAATCCCTTTACCCAGGTGAAGTTTAGTGCTAGCTCGGGGGTGACTCATTGTTGAGAGTGATGAACAGTGTAGTCTAAGGCTGCGAGGTTTATGGATGGTCTGTACACAGTTGGTGACAATATTTCCAAGATAAGTACCAATCGTATGATAAATTTACTTGCTGCATTGTTATTTACATGCTTATGTTACAATTTATCATATATGTGATTATAATTGTCTGTATGTTTATGGGTATTTCCCTGTATATGTTGCATATCTATGTTTATTGTTATTTCAATATGAAATTGTATATTTACAGAATGTAATTGTTTGTTTACATTTATATGTAAATCTTCCACAAGAGTGTTGTATGTATATGTTATAATTGCATGCAGTTTGAATAGAAAATTTATGTGGCATAACTCAGTTGAATACTGGGTATGTTATAGTATGTTCCGCAGTGAGAGAACAAAAGTGTTCCCTCGTGTAGTGTGGCCCGGTCACGAGTGGTCGGGAATGTTACAATATGGTATCAGAGCTTTAGTTCCAATACTGAGCCTGGATGGACCAGAAAGGTTCAATTGAAGAAAATATTCATAGAAGATTAATTTCAAAGTGACCAAATTTCAAGTCACAGAGCATCCATGGTAAATTTTGGCACTGCATAGAAAATGTTGGCATGCAGGTGTGCACGGTAAATTGTGGCACTGCTTGGAAGAATATTGTGTGTGGATGCATGTGCTGAATTTAGCATGGCGCGGTGAACACACACATAGTAATGTTCACGTGGGGTGTGCAAGTATTGCAAAACACAGAGGAGTTTGGTTGGTGGGTGCATAGTATGAGTATAAGTTGTCTCGCGACAATGTATTCAATGGTGCACATAGATTATTGTGCATGGTGGGGCATATTGAACTTTGGCATGGTGAAATGCATAGGGCAAAATGCATGTGGAATATCAGTGCACGATATGAAAACGATGTGTAGTGGATATGGGCGCACAACGCAAAAGTAGTGCGTACAAGTTATTGGTGCGACGAAGAAGAAATGCATAGTGGATATAGGTGTGTGGAAGCATGATTTACCTTGTGGTGTTGTTTTTCAAGATAAATATGGGTGTACAGGTTGAAATTTTGTGTGCGTGAAGTCATTTGGAAGGTGATGAGTCTGAGTTTAATAGAAAAATTGCATGGTATTAGAGGAAAAAGAAACACACAACGGAATCGAAGCATTATTTAAAATGAATTCATAGTTTCTTTGAGAAGAAATAAATATAGTCTAAATTGCTAAGCCGAGAGCATCTCATAAATGAATTCTGAGTTTTATATTCCTCCGACTCAGACAGATGGAAGTGAAATATAAGATTACAAGAAAAACATAGTATGAAAGAAAACAAGACTCATAACACCATCTGTTAGAATCTTGTAATAAACAGTCCAAAATCCACTTCTACATTTATATAATCGTATTAATCCCAAAATTACAAAAAGGGAATGATACTAGTTATCTTATTGTAAAGGGACCGTTTAAGAACAACCTTATCATCTCTAGGGCCCCTTACCTCTGCTACCAGTTGTCCAAAATTTCCTAAAATATACTTAATTTTAGTTGAGGAATCATTTCATCTTAACGATCTCCTCCTTTAAAGAATCTAACCAGACCGGTTGATTCTCTCCAACACTTTCATCCATTTCAGCTATGGATTCCTTCTTCGGCTTCTTGCTCCTTTTCTTCTTAGTAGCTAGACTATTGATGACTAAATTCTTCATAGTAGGATTCAACTTGAATTCCAACTGCGAGTCTATAGCCGGATCTGTGTGGAATTTAGTCGCTAGAATGTAAGCAAGTACCCTTTCCTCGTTATTTGCAGGAAAGTGTAGCATGTTGCCCAAATAACCAGTCTCACTAGATTTATCTTTGTCCATGTACCTCAGTTTGTGGATACCAAAACTCTTTTATAGAGAGAAGAAATTTGAGAAATTTGGAGATTACTCAGTTTATGGATAAGATGATGCCCCCATACTTGAGGATTGGTAGTTATAGAATCCAAATTATGAAGCACAGATAGACTTACGTACAAATATGTTGGGTTTCCATGCTCAGCTAATCCATTTCAAATGATTAGCTTTTGAGTTCATTACATGGTGGCGTTCAGCTGACGTCACATGGTTGTGAAGTACTGAATGAATGAAATGGAGTGATCTAACTAGTCATTTCCCATTCCACAAGTGGTGGTTTTGACATATTGAAACACGTGATACCGTGTATTGGTGAAAGTGGTTTCGAAAAACCACCTTTTTCCTAGATTTATCTCTGAAGGTGACAGGTGTTTATGTTCTCAAGACTTGGGTCTTATCTAGAATTGTCATGGTGATAACACTAGGAAATTAGAAGAAATAATTCTGATGTATATATTGAACCAAAATGGTTCATATTTTTCATTAATTGTTGAATTCTTAACCTAATAAGTTTCGATAGTTGGACATTTTGCAGAATTAACATCAACTAGATCAGATTATATCAGTGCAGAGTCCATAGGAATGGAAGAGGCATAGGGGAATTACAGCCAGCAAGATGAGAGCAGATGGATGGATGTCCATTTGGGCATTGAAGGAAAAAACACCAATGGACATGGACAAGAAAGGAATGAAAACATGAATATGCCAGAGACCATTAAAAATTTGCAGAAGGATGCCCAAAGACATAAAGTTGATAATTTAAGGCTTATGAGAGCCAAAGAGCAATAGGATAACTTCAACATGAAGTTATTGGAGGGATTGAATATAATAGAAAATAAATTGGTTAAGGAGAGTTGCTTAAGCAAATTTGGAAGTCACAATCCTTCGGATGAGAAAAGAAAAGCAATAAGTGTTAGCAGACACCACCATCACTTCCCAATGCATTCCAATAAGAGAGCAGGTAGCAAATCAAGTCCATTCCCTGTCAAAAGTCATAAGAGGTTTTGGGTGGATGAGCTATGAGGAGAAATGAACAAAATCATAGATGATTTTAGGGGCTAAATTTCGCAATTGGGCTAATTTTCCATGGTTTTTACCAAAAAAAGATTCACCAATTTCCATTTTTTCTAAAAATAATTTGCCCAAATTCCATAGAATAAAATTATTTTACCTTAAAAATCGCAAAAAAATTATAGAAACTATATAAAATCCTTAGAAATTTGAATATTTTTACAAAACTATCACCAAACATTTTATATTTTGCATATTAAGGACAAGTAAGATTAGTCCATGTTTATACATTTTAATATAAATTTCCATCCTTAAAATCACCCCTGAAGAAAATCAAACCTCCTACATTTGATGGTGAACACAAGAAAGATGAAGATGCATAAACATGGTTGTTGGGAATGAGAAATTATTTTCAATTGCATAATTATTCTTCTCATGCAGAAGGTATAATTTCTATCTATCAACTCACGGGAAAGGCATGCATGTGGTGGGATCATCTTATGCAAGTGCAACACATTAAAGAGAAAAGTGTTACTTGGAGGGTATTCAAGAAGTATTTTGAGAAGAAATACTTGACTAAGAGATACTATGACAAGAAAATGAAAGAGTTCCTTAAACTCAAGCTTGGAAGTATGACCACAGATGAATATGAGAGAAGGTTTCTAGAACTCCTGAAGTATGTCTCTTTCATGAAGGATGAGACAGTCAAAATTCAAAGGTATTTGAGTGGATTTCCATCATTCATCAGTGACAAAATAAAGTATGATGATCCTAAGACATTGGAAGAGACCATAAGGTGAGATAAATGCCTATATGATCACCAGAAAGAAATGCCATCTTTCCAAAAGGCTTGGGAAGACAAAAAGAAATTCAATATGGATCAGAGGAAGAAGGGAGCTAAGCCACCATTCTTCATAAATAATCCACAGGGACAACAAATGCCTAAAGAACCCAGAACGATTGACACAAGGAGTCAAAGGCCAAGGCAACCACCTATTCGATGTTGGGGTTGTAAAGGAGATCATAGGTTCAGAGATTGTCCTCACAGAGGTGAAAAAGGTAGGGTTGTTCACAATGTACAACAAGCTAAAACAATGGAGGACATGGGCAGATATGTTCCAAGGATCTATGCAGCCCTAGACAACAAGCAAGCAGAGTATCTGTCACACACCCACTACCATAATACATTTTTGTGTTGCTTCCTGCAGAATCAGAGCCCCGGAAATATCTACGGAGGCCTAGCGTAAATTAGTTCTCTCTCTCTCTCTCTCTTCTCCCATGTGATCATGGATCATGATCATAGGTCAAATAACCATGGAGCCTCTCAATAATTCATGACTCAACACTATAGAGATGTCGAATCGTTCGACTCTGCAACCGTCGAACCCCAATAAGGTTGGCGACTGGCCAATAGGGACAAATCCCAACAGGGTTAGCGAATGGCTAATAGGAATGGGCCCTGTCGCTCAATTGAGTGGAGTACAGGTGGTAATAGGGAAGCACAACACGGTGGGTGATGTGACAAGAGACGGCTCCCACTTCACACGCCACACCATTCTGGACNTGGTAGGGGGGCTCCAGAATGAAGACTCAACCGTCGATCTGGGCGGGTGGACTCTGGATGTCCAAATCTACTCGCTACTTACTCTAATGCACATTCGTGCCCCAGCTTAAAACCGACATCTCTTCCTCACATCTGACGGTCGTATAGACCCTGAGATCCACTAAAAGAATCTCATCCATTCATCGGGACTTATCATCATGAGAGTCCGAACTCTTGACCACGGGGCTCCCAAATTCTTGATCCCCGATTTCCCGATGTGGTTAATCTCTTGACACATAGCCTCCTTAAATCAGACGGTCCATGACTGCTTTAGGGTTTCCACCATGGAAATTCTCGATTTCTCATCATCAGGACTTCCGAATTCACGATTCTCGTTTTCCCTAAATGGGTAATATTGTGACACGTAGCCTCCTTAAATCGGATGGTCCACGATTGGTTCTTGGTTTCCACCATGGAAAGTCCCAATCTCTTGTCACTAGGACTTCCGAATTCGCGATTTTTGTTTTCCCGAAATGGGTAATCTCGTGACATGTGGCCTCCTTAAATTAGGTGGTCCTTGACTACTTTGGGGTTTCCACCATGGAAAGTCCCTATTCACTAGGGGTTTGACCCTTGGTTATCTCCTAACAGATCCAACGGCTGTCGGGTTTTCCAGCCGAGATCTAACGGCTCAGACAAGTTCCTAACTTGTGCATTCTCCCATGACTCCCTGGACATGGAAAAAATAAACAGTCCAAATGTTCTCCTAGACCTTCAGGATCTATGATCTCGATCTCTTTGCTACCCATGAAGACACAGAAAGACAAAGTGGTAAGGCCTTAACATCGTACTTTCTCCTACCAATCTAACATTCATGGGTGACCACAGGTTTCCCGACAGGATCTTGTCCATCGATCAACACCTATTCCGGGTTAAGGTGCTTAACACTCCAATTTCTCCTTCCAATCTGATGGTCATGAGTGATCACTGATCTCCTGATGGGATTTCATCCGTCGATTTGATACTTATCAGGGATTTCTTAAGGCCTAGTACCTTCGCATCCTTTCTCCACGTTCTTGATGGGCGTTTGAGAAGGGTATCTCTATGGGGAAGTTTACCCAGGGTACTATCTGAGGCAGATAATGGTATTGCTCTCCCGAGAACCAAACATGAAGTCTGAATTAGATCAGTACACATATAAATAACAACATGTGAAATAAGAAGCCATATGTAGTCTTTCCATTATAAACATACAACTACCAGTGCTGATCAAAATATCATACAGACATTCTTATAATGAATTCATTCACCATTTCACATCTTATGATCATAGATGTCAGCATACATATATTTCAAAATGTCAAAGGTAAAACAATTATCAGAAAGTAACACCAGGGGCTTATGCAACTACTGAGAGGGGTACTCGTTCCCACCCAACCGTAGGCTCAACAACTCCCAGCGGATTTACCACTATCCACCCCCGAGATGAGACCATGATACTGTGAGACTGCGTCCTTATTTTCCAGTGACTAGGAGCGAAGGTTCCTCTCCTTCCTCTCTGCTATAACTCACTCTGGATATCGCTAGAGTTCTCCCCTCTTGTCTTCCCCCAATCGCTTCTCCCCCACACCCTATCCTCTTGCGAGGTTTCATGTGGCACGAATTCCCTCGTGCTGGTCAGGCCTGACGGCTCTACGGATGGGTGATTCACCTCCCCATCCCTCATTAATTCTTGAGGAGACATCTACCTACTATCCCGTGGGACATTAAATTCGGGGCCAACAAGCCTCTTTTAGTTCTCCAGGCCAGTGAAGTCCAAATATTTCGGTGGAAGTTAACGCCACCTTTCCAGGTGCCTTCCACTGCCTCTATGCAGCCATCATGGTCTCTTTTTCATCATATCCTCTCTCAGAAGTCCTGCAATATAAATTCATAATATTATTCACGTTCATCGACCTTTTCCACAAGGTCCATTCACATCACATATTCACCTTTTTGAGTTTGCCACAGTTCTTGGCTAGTCCAATTATTTTTACAAACTGGGGGAAACAGGGTGTTACAATTCCCTCCCCCTTAAAGGAACATCTTCCTCGATGTTCTTATCTTTTAACATGAATTGCATGTACAGAAGTAAACAAAACCGGATATGCCTATCTCATGGCATCCTCAATTTCCCATGTAGCCTCATATGGGCCAAAATGTCTCCACTGCACCTTTACCTGTGCAGTGGTTCAGTTCCAGAGCAGGGTTTCCTTTCTGTCCAATATGCATTGGGGTTCTGGTAGAAATTATCCCTCTGGTTCCACCTGGATCACAGACCAGTCAATTATATGATTAGAATCATGTATATATTTCTTCAAAAATGAAACATGGAAAACATTATGTGCTTTTACTGTGGGAAGAAGTGTTAGTCGATAGGCTACAGGTCCCACTCTATCTAGAACCTCAAAGGGTACAAAATACTAGGGTGTCAACTTGGCACAAGCTCCCATTTTCAGGGAACTCCTTCTGGGCTTAATTCTGAGATATACATGGTCTCCCATTTTGAACTCTCGTGGAGTTCTCTTTTGGTCAACATAAATTTTCTGTTGGTTTTGAGCGACCTTCAGATTTTGTTTTATCTGAGTCACTTGTTGTTTTGTTTCTTTCAACATGTTGGGTCCAAAAGAAATCCTATTTACAGGATTACTAGAGTATTACACGATCTACCATAGAGGACCTCAAAGGGACTTATCTTTAGGGATGCTTGGTAGCCGTTGTTGTAGGCGAATTCTACCAATGGCAGGTACTTTTCCCATTTCCTGGGTTGATGCATTACATGCATCCTTAACATATCCTCTAATATTTGATTCACTCTTTCTATTTCTCCATCGGTTTGAGGGTGATAGGCAGTGCTAAACAACAATCTGGTCTCTAAACCAACCATCAGTGATTTCCAAAAATTAGAAGTAAATTTGGTGTCTCTGTTAGACACTATCTCTTTCGACATACCGTGCAGTCTGAACACCTCTTTCATGAATACCTGGGTGATATCTATCACCTTGCAGGTTGGTTTGATGGGTATTAAATGAGAAGACTTTGTAATGATCCCAAGCCATTATGCAAGGATCATCACTGTTTTGGTGTCTTTTTAAAACCTTTTCTGAGTGAGGTATTTTGTCAAACACTTTGCTGATCTACCTTTTAGATGTGTTTATATGTGTGTATGCAGAAAAAACAGAAAGAGATAACCATGGAACATACCTCAACCATATACAATAAGATAGACAAGCCAAAACATCTCAATTCTTCTTTATTCATAAAATAGAGAAACCTGCTACAATGAAGATGTCGATCTGGAATGCTCAACAGATGGCCA
>SNQJ01S0012703.1:315298-338652 GCA_010110895.2 Picea sitchensis
GAAGTACTTCTCAAACTGTTTCCAGGATAGGTCCTCCTCGCGGATCCCTTTCATATTCTTAAGATCTTCCCACCAGATGGAATCTTTTCCATTCAGATTGAAAGTGGCCACTTGGGCCTTCAAATTCTCTGAAAAATCATGGACTCTGAAATATTTCTTCAGTCCAAGTAGCCAGGCCTCAGCTTCCTCTCCCTTCTTTATCTCACGATTGAAGGAGGGAGGTTTGGCCTTTTTGAATTCCTCAAATTTATGACCCTTGGAAGTCTTTTCCTTCTTTTGTTTTCTTCGAGAATAGGAACTGGTCCTACTGCTGGAAGAGCCTTCTGAATCGCTAGCTTCCTTCTCAGAGGAATCATTTGGCACTGGTCCTTTACCTATGGGGTGGAACCTCCTTGAGGTGATCCTCTCAGTATGGCCACTGATATGACCATGTTTCTGCATCTTAGGTTCATGTTGCATTTTTCGTTGTAGGTCGAATAAGATCTGCAGTAAAACTACATTAATTTCAATTTTATTTTCTTGTTCTTTCATCATCCTTTCATTGTTGGCCTTACAGCTTTGCAATTCAACCATGAGACTCCTCACAGTCTCGACTAGATCTGAAGGGTTCCTATTTCTCTTCTTTCGTCAGACTCTTCATCTCTATTGTGGGAGACTTCTCCCACCTCTTGGTGAGTCATCATTTTCTGCGTCTATAAATTCCCATGGTTGATCGTCCGCTTGGGTGAAAAGGCAAACGTTGGTTGTTAGTCAAGAGTTAGATACATTTTTATAACCGACGCATAAGTTCATATTTTCACATGTATACCCATATAAAAGGGTTTTTTCATTTGGGTCTTAATCCTTATCTATCTAGCCATCTCAATTGCAAGAGACTCTGCCTACTTTAGTAGGTAGCCATCGTAACACTAAAACAGTATGATGCAGTTCATGTCCTAGATTACAGTTTCATTCTGCAATCCTTCTTCTTAAGAAGAAAACGTAGATGACAATATATTATTACGCAACTCGTGCCTAGGCCCAAGTAGGCCAAGTGTTGTAGCCATTCTCTGATACCAATTTGTCACACACCCACTACCATACTAAATTCTTTTGTTGCTTCCTGCAAAATCAGAGCCCTCAAAATATCTATGGAGGCCTAGCATAAATTAGTTCTCTCTCTCTCACTCTACTCCCATGTGATCATGGATCATGATCACAGGTCAAATAACCATGGCGCCTCTCAATAATTCATGACTCAGCACTACAGATATGTCAAATCGTTCAACTCTACAACCGCCGAACCCTGACAAGGCTAGCGACTGGCCAACAGGGACAAATCCTAATAGGGTTAGTGAATGGCTAATAGGAACAGGCCCTGTCGTGTGATTGAGTGGAGTACAGGTGGCAATAGGGAAGCATGACATGGTGGGTGATGTGACAGGAGACGGGTCCCACTTCACACGACACACCATTCCGGACCCCCCCCCAACCCATTAAAGGCAGAATGGCAAGGNGGGGGGTCCGAAATTTGCCTGAGCACCATTGATCAAGGTGAATTAATCCTGACCATTCAAGAGTTGTGCATTCGATTTTGGACCTGCCCCTTAAAGGCAGAATGGCAGGGGGGCTCTGGAATGAATCCTTATCCGTCGATATGGTTGGGTGGAATATGGCCATCCAGATCTACTCGCTACTTACTCTAATGCACATTTGTGCCCCAGCTTAAAACCAACATCTATTCCTCACATCTAACAGTTTTATAGACCCTGAGATCCTCCGAAAGAATCTCATCCGTTCATCGTGACTTATCATCATGAGAGTCTAAACTCTCGACCATGGGGCTCCCAAATTCTTGATCCCCAGTTTCTTGATGTGGTTAATCTCTTGACACGTAGCCTCCTTAAATTTGATGGTCCACGACTACTTTGAGGTTTCCACCATGGAATGTCCCGATCTCTCATCACCAGGACTTCTGAATTCGCGATTCCCTTTTTTCCCGAAACGGGTAATCTCGCGACATGTAGCCTCCTTAAATCAAACGGTCAATGACTACTTCGGGGTTTCCACCATGGAAAGTCCCGATCTCTTGTCACCAGGACTTCCAAATTCATGATTTTCATTTTCCCGAAATGGGTAATCTCACAACACGTGGCCTCCTTAAATCGGATGGTCCTCGACTGCTTTAGGGTTTCCACCATGGAAAGTCCCTATTCACTAGGGGTTTGACCCTCGGGTATCTCCTGACAGATCCAATGGTTGTCGAGTTTTCCAGCCGAGATCTGACGGCTTAGAGAAGTTCCTAACTTGTGCATTCTCCCACGACTCCCTGGACATGTAAAAAATCAATGGTCTAGATGTTCTCCTGGACCTTGGGGATCTACGATCCCGATCTCTTCGCTACCCATGAAGAAAGAGAAAGACAAAGTGGTAAGGCCTTAATATCCTACTTTCTCCTACCAATCTAATGTTCATGGGTGACCACATGTTTCCCAACGGGATCTTGTTCGTCGATCAACACCTATTCCGGGTTAAGGTGCTTAACACTCCAATTTCTCCTTTCGATCTGATGATCGTGAGTGACCACCGATCTCCCGATGGGATTTTGTCTGTCGATTCGATACTTATGAAGGATTTCTTAAGGCCTTGTGCCTTCGCGTCCTTTCTCCAGGTTCTTGATGGGCATTTGAGAAGGGTATCTCTATGGGGAAGTTTACCCATGGTACTATTTGAGGCAGATAAGGGTATCTCTCTCTAGAGAACCAGACATGAAGTCTGAATTAAATCAGTATGCATATAAATAACAACTTATGAAATAAGTATCCATACGTAGTCTTTCCATTATAAACATACGACTACCAGTGCTGATCAAAATATCATACAGACATTCTTATAATGAAGTCATTCACCATTTCATAGCTTATGATCATAGATGTCAGCATACATATATTTCAAAATGTCGAAGGAAAAAAACTTATCAGAAAGTAACACCAGGGGCTTATGCAACTGCTGAGAGGGGTGCTCATTTCCACCCAATCATAGGATCAACAACTCCCAGTGGATTTACCACTAGCCACCCCCGAGTTGAGACCACGATGCTGTGAGACTATGTCTTTGTTTGCCAGTGACCAGGAGTGAAGACTCCTCTCCTTCCTCTCTGCTATCACTCACTCTGCATATCGCCAGAGTTCTCCCCTCACGTCTGCCCCCAATCGCTTCTCCCCCACACCTTATCCTCTTGCGAGGTTGCGTGTGGCACGATTTCCCTCGTGTTGGTCAGGCCTGATAGCTCTACGGATGGGCGGTTCACCTCCCAATCCCTCATTAATTCCTGACGATCCATCTACCTACCATCCCATGAGACATTAAATTCGGGGCCAGCGAGCCGCTTTTGGTTCTATGGTCTAGTGAAGTCCAAATATGGTATTGATTTTCGATGGAAGTTAACGTCACCTTTTCAGGTTCCTTCCACCACCTCTCTACAACCATCATGGTCTCTTTTTCAGCATATCCCCTCTCAGCAGTCCTACAATATAAATTCATAATATTATTCACATTCATCGACCTTTTCCACAAGGTCCATTCACATCACATATTCACCTTTCTGAGTTTTCCACAGTTCTTGGCCAATCCAGTTATTTTTACAAACTGGGGGAAACAGGGTGTTACAGTCTCAGTCCCACATGATTGAAGTGGAAGGTATGATCAACAACCAAACCGTTGCTCTTTTAATTGATTCAGGATCTAGTCATAGTTATATAGACCCTAAGATGGTGGAAAGTTTTCAATTGCCAAGAAGCAAGCATAGGAAATCCTAGTTGGTGCAGCTAGCTACAGGAGCCAGAAGAAAAGTTAATGAGATGGTTAATTCATGCCTCATGGACATGAATGGACTGAAGACCAAGGCAAATTTTAACATCTTGCCTTTAGGTTCCTATGACTATATAATTGGGATGGATTAGTTGGACCAACATCATACTCTCCTAGACTTCCATAATAAAGCATTTACTTGCTTGGATGAGAAAGGGAAGCTAAGGAAAGTGTAGGGAATTCCCAGGGCAGTGACCATTAGAGAAATTTTAGCATTGCAGCTAAAGAAATGTTACAGAAAAGGGTGTCAAATGATTACAGTTCATTTGGCAGAGACACTTAGAGATAAGGTGCCAAATTTGGAGGATTATGCAGTCCTAGAAGATTTTGAAGATGTGTTCAAGGAGGTACGAGGACTACCCCCAAGGAGAGACATTGATTTCTCTATAAATATAATGCCTAGAGAAACTCCAGTGTCAAAGACTTCTTACAGAATGAGTACACTAGAGTTGAAGGAGTTGCAAATGCAGCTTGAATAAATTCTGAAGAAGGGGTATATATGCCCAAGTGTGTCACCTCGGGGTGCCCCAGTCTTGTTTGTGAAAAATAAATATGGAACATTAAGATTGTGCATTGACTTCAAACAGTTGAATAAAGTGATTGTTAAGAACAAGTATCCTCTGTCAATGATTGGTGATCTCTTTGATCAATTGAAGGATACAAAGATATTTTTAGAGATAGATCTCAGATTAGGATACCATCAGGTAAGGATTAAAGAATAATATATCAGCAATACCACCTTCAAGACAAGGTATGGTCATTATGAGTTCACAGTGGTGCCATTTGGGTTGTCAAATGCACCATTTTTTTTCATGTACTTAATGAATGGTGTTTTCCGAGAATATCTGGACAAGTTTGTCATTGTTGTTTTGGATGACATTCTTATATATTCTAAGTCAGAGGAAGAGCATGAACATTAATTGAGGATGGTGTTGCAAGTATTAAGGGAACATCAGTTGTATGCCAAATTGAGCAAGTGCTCATTTTATCAGAAACAAATTCATTATTTGAGGCATATCATTTCAAATGATGGGATAGCAGTGGATCCTGAAAAGATAGAAGCCATTAGAGAATGGTCAGCGCTAAAGAATGTGACAGAGGTGAGATCATTCATGGGTCTTGCAGGCTACTATAGAATATTTATTGAAGGATTCTCAAATATTGCACACCCAATCACTTCCTTGCAAAGAAAGGGGGTGAAGTTTTAGTGGATAGTAGATTGCGAAAAGAGTTTCCAACACTTGAAACAATTATTGAAAATTTCTCCAATATTAAGGATTGCAGACCCAAATGAAGACTTCATTGTATGCAAAGATGCATGTAATGAAGGACTTGGTGGAGTCCTTGGTCAAAATGGGTTTGTTATATGTTATGAATCTAGGAAGTTGAAGGAGCATGAAAGAAACTATGCCACTCATGATTTGGAGTTGGCAGCCATAGTGCATGCCTTGAGGAAATGGAGACACTACCTCATGGGGAAGAGGTTTGAGCTAAGAACAAACCACAATGGTCTTAAATATTTATTTGATCAGCCAAATCTAAATACTAGGCAAAGTAGATCGTTATAATTTCTAAGCGAATGTGACTTTGATATAAAGCGAATGGTTGATGCACTCAGAAGGAGGGTGCATGAACTACATGCTACAACCATTAGCATATATCGGAATGATATTAAAAGAAAAAATTTGGAGGCTACAAATGTAGATATTCAATACAGAGAATTGGTAGAAAAGCTACAGCAGGGTAAGATGCCACAAAAGGTGGATAATTATAATTTGGGAATAGATGGAATATTTCTACAAAACAACAATTTTTTTGTTCCAAATGTCTAGGACATGAAATGTATGATTTTTCATGAAATGCATAATGTCCCTTATGCAGGGCACCCTGGATATCAGAAAACTGTGGTAGTGATCAAGAGCCATTACTTTTGGCTAGGTATGAAGAGAGAGATCACCGAATACATCGCTAGATGTATGGAATGATAGAAAGTTAAAGCTGAGCATAGGAACCCAACAGGGTTGTTGCAACATTTGACCATTCCTGAATGGAAGTGGGAAGTGGTGACAATGGATTTTATTATGGGATTTCCCAGAACATGCAAGATGCATGATTCGATCATGGTGGTGGTGGACAAGATTACAAAATCTACCCATTTTATTCCACTGAAAACTACACACAAGGCAGTAGATGTCGCTGATATTTTTATGAAGGAAGTGGCACGATTGCACGAAATTCCTAAAACAATTGTGTCCGACAGAGACCCGAAATTCACCTCGAATTTCTGGAAAGAATTGTTCAAAGGATTCAGAATGAATTTGAACTTTAATACAGCTTATCATATTGAGTCTGATGGACATACAAAGAGGGTGAACAAAGTGATAGAAGACATACTGAGAATGTATGTGATGGAAAAACCATTGAAATGGGAAGACTACCTACACTTGGTAGAATTCGCTTACAACAATGGGTATCAGTAATCGTTGAAGATGAGCCCATTTGAAGCACTTTATGACAGAAAGTGAAATACTCCAGTGAGCTAGGATAATCCAGCTGATAGGACAGTAGTTGGGCCAAAGTTGCTCAAGGAGATGGAGGACCAAATGATAAAAATTAAGCAGAATTTAAAAGCTTCCCAAGAGAGGAAAAAAAATTATGTCAATAAGAATAGAAACCACAGAGAGTTCAAAGTGGGTGATCATTTTTTCTTGAAAGTGAAGGCTAACAGGAGTTCCCTGAAGTTGGGAAGATGCGCCAAGTTGGCAGCCAGATTTTGTGGGCCATTTGAAATCCTAGAGAGGATTGGTCCAGTTGCTTATATGATTGCATTGTATGCATCTATGTTTGTTCATAATGTATTCCATGTATCATTGCTAAAGAAATATATGCATGATGCTAATCATGTTATTGATTGGAATGTGATTCAGGTGGAGCAAGAAGGTGCTTTTCAAGTGCATTTGGTGTGCATTTTGGACCGAAAAATCAAGCAGCTCTAGAATCGAGCCATAGGGCTTGTAAAGGTCCGATGGACCTAGTAAAATCTTGAGGACGCTACTTGGGAGCATGCGCATGCAATGCGGACATAATACCCGCATCTTTTTGAGAATTTTTTATTTATTTTTTGTATATGGGTATATGATGCACTGAGGAAAGTTCATAAATAAGGGGAGGGGATTGTAATATCCCTTGGCCGAACCCAATTGTAAATGTAATGTAAGTGTAATTAAGTTGGTGAGTTGTTTTGACATCATTTTATAATGCACCTTTCATGGCATAGTGCGCACATGTAATGCACAGTAAAATGATGTAGTGTGCACATTCCTAGATACTACGCACAATAACTAAAGTGCACACAGTATGGAGGTCAGTGAGCCTTGTGTATATGATATGTGTTATAGGCTGGTGAGCCAGTTATTATAAGCTGGGATTCTTATGTTTTGGAATTAGGCTAGAGTGCCTAGATGTTAAAGGCCAGTGTGCCTATTTTGTATATATCTCATGATTAATATAAAATACATCATTGCATGTAGACCGACCATGAAAAAAGAGATGGGGGACTGAACTCCACTATTTAGGGAAAGGGAGGGCCAAAATTTAAGGGAAAGGGATAAGCTAGAGAGCTTAAGCCAAAAAGGAATATTATATTAATATTTCTTAAAACATAAAGTATGGATAATTATTTTATCCTAAGTTCTAAAGTTGGGGACAAGTGGACCAAAGTAGCTTCCAACATGACAAGTGTCAATTTGGGGACATGCATACATATCATGGGGACTTAGCTCATTTGGACACCTTCATGACCATTCTTATGATCATCTATCCCATGATTCCTTCCATCATTCAGTCATCCAGTCAATGATTCCATGACCATTTCACTCACGTAGTTCGTTATCCTTCGTACATTCATTTCATCGTATCTGAGCCTGTTTCCATAACCATTTTCAGTTGGTGTACCTAGTTAGATTGGGTGGAGGATTGAAGAATCGGGTTGTCAGGCCCATGGGAAATTGAAGAGGCGGGTTGTCAATATTGTGAGAAATTCTCTGAGAGAGAGAATTGCTAGGAATTAATTTCCTGAAGGTGATAAACTACATCTACAGTGCTCTGAGACTTCTTGTCCGGCATGTTGCTGAAGCCCTGGAAGGGAAGTGGGCAAGCCGAAGGACTATTGAGCAGAGAAGGGGAACACTTCCTTGGGTGGGATAGGCATGTGGGGAATGAGAGGTTGTAGGTCGTTAATTGAGTGAGCACTTGAGACAGATTCTTTCCTATTGTCTATGATCATTTAGCCTGGTTAGGAATCCCTTTAACTGGGTGGAGTTTAGTCCTAGCTTGGGGGTGACTCACTATTGAGAGTGATGAACAATGTAGTCTAAGGATGGGAGGTTTTTAGGCAGTCTGTATGGATTTGGTGACAATATTTCCAAGATAATTACCAATCGTATGATAAATTTACATGTTGCATTGTTATTTATGTTCTTTTGTTATAGTTTATCATATATGTGATTATAAATGTCTGTATGTTTATGGGTATTTCTCTGTATATGATGCATATATGTTTTTACTTTTACTTAAGTATGAAATCATATATTTATAGAATGTAATTCTTTGTTTATGTTTATATGTAAAGCTTCCACAAGAGTGTTGTATATATATGTTATAATTGCATGCAATTTGAATAGAAAATTTATGTGGCATAGCTCAGTTGAATACTGGGTATGTTACAGTATGTTCCGTAGTGAGAGAAAAAAAGTGTTCCCTTGTGTAGCGTGGCATGCTCATGGGTGGTCGAGGACGTTACAACACTTCTCATCACTCTCAACAGTGGGTCACCCCCTATATGGGACTAAACTTCACCCAGGTAAAGGGATTCCTAACTAGGCTAATGGATCATAGAAAAAAGAAAAAAATATGTCACAGGTGCCAACTCAAACTAACATCCTACATGCCTTCCCCACCCTAGGAAGTGTTCCCCTTCTCTTCTCAATAGTCATTTGTTTTCCCCACTTCCTTTCCAGGATTCAGTAACAGGTCGGTCAAGAAGTCTCATAGCCATGTTGTTGCAATTTAACACCCTCAGTAAATCAATTCCCAACAATTCTCTCACCTAGAGAGATTTCTCACGGGCCTAACAACCTGCCTCTTCAATATCCCAGGGGCCTGACAACCCACTTCTTCAGTCCAGCTCCCAAGCTAACCAACTACACAAACAAGTATGGCTCTGTATACAAGTTCAGATATAGTGACATGAAGGTATGGAGAATAGATCAGTGAGTGTATGAATGCTCCCAGATGATTGACTGGATGACTGAATGATGGAAGGAAGAATGAATGAAAATGAACTAATTCCCAACAATATGTATGCATGTCCCTAACTTAACACTTGCCATGTTGGGAGCTACTTTGGCCCACTTGTCCGCATATTTAGAACTTAGGATAAAATAATTATCCATACTTTATGATTCAAGAAATATTAATATAATATTCCTTTTTGGATTAAGCTCCCTATCTTGGCCCTTTTTCCTTAACTTTTAGCCACCACCCTTTCCCTAACTAGTGGATTTTAGTCTCCCATACTCTTTTATCATGGTCAATCTGTGCACATCGATGTATTTTATATTAATGTCAAGACATATACAAAAGTAGGTGCATTGGCCTTTAACATGTAGGCTCTCTAGCCTAATAATCACAAAACTGGCTCACCATCCTATAAAACATAGCATATACACAAAGGCTCCCTGGCCTCAAAATCACATGCACTTAAGTTGTTGCGCACGGTGTCCTCGAATGTGCACACTTCCTCATTTTACTGTGCAGTACATGGTGCACTATGCAATGAAAGGTGCATACAAAAATGATATCAAACAACTCATTGACTTAAGTACATTTTCATTTACATTACAATTGGGTTCTGCCTAGGGATATTACAAATCATCTTCTTGCGAATGAGCATAGTTGTCACATCTCTTTCTAGAGATAAATATTCCACCTTTCTAGCGAGTCTTGCTCTCCATATTTTTACAGTCTCTTTACAATTGTTTCATTAATAGAAATCAAGTATTGTTGTATTTCTTTTTTTTTGGAAATTTTCATGTGTATTTCATCATAATATATTTGCTTTCATTTCATTCCAAACATAATCTAGATCACATTAACGAGTGTAGAATCCATTGTTGCAACTAGTGAGTTGGGAAGCTCCTCTAACATAGGAGTCAAGAACAAGGTCACATCAGGTCATGTAGGGAGATTTCCCCTCTCTTCTTGTTTTTTGGTTTGTGCTATTTCTTCAATTACTACGTATATGGATGATTCATTGGTGCCATGCCTCTTTGTGAGGTAACACCTTTGAAGCTTTGGGCATAGTTACCCTGCCCTTATGTGTGGTTGTGTTCTAGTACTGAGAGGGGGGGTGAGTCCGTATGAGAGCTTTTATTACTTTTAATAACAACATGTAATCATTAATTTCATCAACAATATAATATCAATATATCATGAGAAGTATAAATCAACAGTGGACAATAACCAATCATAGATACATAGTACACCATAATTTATGTGGAAACTGAAATGGGAGAAAACCGCAAAATTGTTTTCTTATATATCAAAAAAATACATTCATTAGAAGCACAGACTTCCAAATTATACAATTAAAAATAGAAGGAGGCTATGACCCACTATTTACAGGCTCCAACCTGAAGGAAGCTACAACTCTCTAAATCATTTGGCTCCAACTCGAAGCAGGATATAACCCCCTACTTCTCAAGCTCCAACCTAAAGGAATATCCAACTCCCTGTATTCTCCAACACCAATCGAAAGGAGGATACAACCCCCTTTCCTTTCCCCTTCCTACCTCCCTGCAATATAAGTGTAGACCAAATTGTCTCTACCAAAATCACTGCCATTTTCAATATGTCTTTGTCAACCTGTTACTTTCAACCTCCCACTATATTCAACTTGTCACATCAACCTGTCACATCAAACTGTCACTGTATCCAACCTATCACATCAACTTATCATTGTATCCAGCATGTCACTGTATCATAAACCTTTAACTGATCATCAACATTTTCTACACCAAAAACTAAAACATATCATCCATCAACTATATATGTACTATAACACGCATAATTAGTGTATCATAAGATATGAAAAATGCAAATACTATAACATCAATGATGAGTATCCAAAGGAATTATGTATCTATACCATATCATCAATGATATACAAGCACCAAAGAGTGTTCCTCAATCCAATATCACAAAGGTGTTCCTCTAACAAAGAGCCATAACATTCATAGACCAAATACCGAGAATATGTCTCAAGCATATATCACCTCAACCATATGCATTCCTATGCCCAGGAGGCCTCTAAGATATTCCTTAAGAATATTCCATATCATACATGAAGAAAGCCTAAAAAAAACACATAGAATACATACCTTTACTCTTGAAACATATAGCATACCATATCAAAATATATAATAAACTTGTTTTACCTTCAAACCTTCATGCAACTTGAACCTAGTAGTCCTCTTCATATATGTCGTGTTCTCATGGGACCAATGCCTATTGTCTAGCAGTTCCTCACATGATAAGACCTAAACAACCCATGAGGATGCCTTGCAGGACACTAGTAGTCTGACCCGTGAGAATTAGTAAAACCAGGGTTTTCTCAAAAATTCTCTCTCTCCTCTGAAATCCAGAAACCCCTGCACTCCTCAATCTTTTGTTGCCTCATATTTATCTATTGTAAACTTAATAAACAATCACTTATTCACAAGATATATATTCAATAGAATGAATGTGTGAATGTACTTATGAGAGACTCCTTGAGCTATATTTATACTTTTTCTTAGTAACCTCTCTCCTTAATCTTAGGGTTTCTTGAACTTTCTTGTTACAACTACTTTACACTTTCCTTATGTTATCACATGCTAATTTGCATTAATTTCTCCCAAAGCATCTTGTTCTTATACTATCTTTCCACTCAAATTTTAAAACTTTTTCACCAGCTCCATCAACCTCCCATCACCTAAATCCTTCACTCAACTGATTATCCAAAATAGTCATGTCCCCCATGAGTAAAAAATTTGGCAAATATCTGAAACCTATACCTAGCCTTAATGCTTATCTAAATCCTTTTTTACCCTTATTTTCATATTCCCATTGAAAATAAAAAATATTCATTTTATTAAACACCCTTATCCTATCCACAAAGTCATTTGTTAAGCCTCATATGCCCAAAGTCTTAGAAAATAGAAAAATGGTTTATTATTATTAATATACATATTTTTATATTAAAATATTTATTTTAATATTTGATCCAATATTTAATTTATGGCATCACGTCAAATCCGGGGCACCAATCTCGATTTATAATATGGAAAATTCAAAGGGTGGATGGAGGGAGCACATACATATCAGGCATAGAATTAACGCAGAGGTTAATTATGTGAAGGAGGAATGATATATAAACCGGTGGTTTTTGGTTGGGGAGACTTTTACTTACGTGGTGAATATCGGGGGTAAAATTAGTGTGGATTAAACCACTCCAGCCCAAGCCCGATATAATAAATTCAACCATTTATCATATAGTTTATGTGCGGCATATTCTTGAGGAATGCATTTCAATAATAATTATGGAATTTCCAATAAAAGAGATTCTTCCTCACGGTGAAAAGGTTTTACAGAGGTAAAATTTAAGTTTTACAAATTAAAGAGATTAATGTTTAGTTCCATGGAAAACAATTAAATGGGAAGCTACACATGAAAGAAAGACATGGATAATTCTTTATCCAAAGGTTTTATAGAAATAAAACAAGAAGATCAAAAGTATTTTACCAAAGATTCTAAACAAGACATGGTTTTCAAAACCACGGGAAACAGACAGAGTAAATTTTTTTCACAATGAAATGGTAAATTCGAAAAAACAAGACATAGTAAATGTTTTTTACAATGAAATGGTAAATTGAGCAAAACAAGACATGGTTTTCAAAACCATGGGAAGAAAGCAATAAATGGTTTTTCAAAACCATGGGCATGAATTAAATTATGGAAATTTAATTTTAAAGGACAAAAAATATTTGAGAATTATTTTTATTCAAATATATTATTCCCAAATATTTAAGGAAAATATGGATAAATAAAATTAGATTTGGAAAAAGCACAAGTGACATTTCAAAGAGGATGTGGGAGTTAGTTTCCGCAGCAGCTAAGACTTGCAGGACAATTTTTGGATGAACCAAAATGAGTTTTCAAAATTCAAAGGAGTTTATTGTCAAGCACGAACCCTAGAACATTAACCTTGTTCATTTTTCACACAGGTGTCACAGATTGGGATATTCGAGGTAATCTTGGAGCCATATTTTTCTATTATGATTTATTGTTCGAGACATGTTTTTGTGACACATATTTTACAAGAAAATGAAAGAGGTTTCTCTTCAAAATGAGCTTATGTACAAAAACCATTCTCATATTTTACACAACTATTATAGTTTGATAATTACATGTGGAGTTTTAAAGCCTATCTTTTCTCTTGAAAAACAAGAGATCAGTTAATCATTTCATGTTCTATTTGTAACTATTTTTATTTTTGGGAAGAAGCTGAAACGTTTCAGTTCAGCTATTGTAATTGGTTTCTAATTAAAAGGAACTCAAAATTGTATAAATTATAGAGTTTCTTAATGTATTGATGTTGGCAGAAGTGCAAGGGAACCTTTTTGTTGTTTCTGAACTCTATTGTAATTTTTTGGAGCTGAATTGAATATATATGCAGAAGCTTTTGAAGTCTCTATGAAAACATTTTAATGGTGGTGATATGAGTTTTGTCTCCTTTAATTGTATGTATTTTTTGTGTTCTTTATTTCCATTTCCATTTTCTTATGTTTAAATTGGAGAGTCAAAGGCCCAAAATTCATCCTATGATGCTCTCAGCTTAAGCAATTTAAACTGTGTAATTTTCTTCCTAGATAATTCAAAATTCATTTATGTAATTCTCTAATGCAGTTATTTGTTTTCTCCTTCTTCCTGAAATCTGCTTAAAATCAATTTGTAACTATGATTCATCGCCTCATTTAGCCTTTCTCCTTTGGATAAATCTACCATCCAGACATTATTTTCATTCACTTTCAGAATTTTGAATCCATAGCCCTGAATGTCCCTCCCCTTCCTTGCCAACAACTTTATATAAACCCCAAAAGAAAACCAAATCTTGCCACTAATTGCCAAATATATATCGAGTGACATGAGAGAGCCCTCTCTGAGTTGAGTAGGCTAGTGCCCATCTCTAAATTAGGTTGAAATAGTTACCTCTGTCATTTGTCTATCAGTCAGACAAAATTTACAGAGTGTTAACATTCTGGCACTGTTGCCAGGGAGGGAAGGTGAAACCTTCCCTGGAAGAAACGACAAAGTTTAGATCTGGGTACTGACGGTGAATAATATTCAGACAAAGAAAGGTTGTACATAATTCACCTGGCGACTCCATTTTCAAGAATCTAGAATTCAAATTTGTATGTCGACTCCACTGTCCAAAGACTCAGTAGCCTAAAGATTTTATTGGCGACTCCACTCGAGCTTCAAATTTGATTCAGAGACTCCACTAGAAGATGATATCCATTGACAGAGGTATGAAAGGACATCATGGGAGAAAACAAGTACCTAAAGTTGATCTGTTTCCAGGCCATAATATGTTTTGTTATTAATTACTTGTTCTCCTTTCTTGAACATGCTAAACAATTTTTTCTTTACCTGTTGCATTTAAATTATGATCATGAGATTCTTGCAATTGTATATCCTCCTCCGAAATTTGTACATATATCTCCTCAGTGTATCATTGATTTTGATCAAAATTTTCCATCTGAGCCATGTGATGACCATAACCAAGTTGATGAGCCTCATGAAACCAAGGTTGATATTTCACCTCTTGTACTTGATCCAACACCCTCCAAGATTCAACATAGATACAAACCCTTAAAATTACCTCACTTCCTTCATGATTTTCCTCCAAAGCACTATACGTACCTACCTGTGCTTGATGGAGAACCTGATGCCATCAAAGCTGAAAAACACATCCATGATTTTGAACATTTTATAGATTTGTTTGAGATTGATCATGATGTTGTTTGTATGAGGACCTTCTCTCAATCCTTGAAAGGGGATACCAAAGACTGGTTTAAACACTTGCAGCTAGAGACGATTAGCTCATGGGAGGAATTGAAGAATGTCTTTTTGAATTTTGGGGGAAAGAAGAAATCCTTGGATCTACATTTACAAAGTTCTATGCCTTGACAAGGAAGAGAAATGAAACTATTTATACATTTAGCAAGATGTTTTCTAGTATTTATTACAATTTTCCCAAAGAAATTGAACCCACTGAAGTTGCTACCATGCTCCATTATACAACAAATCTTCATCTAGATTTGTCTTTCCTCCTGATGGAAGGAAGAGCTAAGTCCTTACAACAAATGTTTAATGATGATTAGGATATTCAACACAATATCCAAGCATGTAAACATATTCAAAATGAGGATTTAGATGCTAAAGAACATGACAATGAATAGGAACAGATAGTTGATTTGAATCTTGAGAAGAGAGTTTATAATATCATATGCCCTCTTGAAGTTTTTAATGCCAATGATTATGAAAAATATTATATTCCAATTGTTGAAAGAGGATGTGTTGATTTAGCTTCTGATCTATCCCATGATAAGAAGGGTCTGATTGTTTTATGCATTCATTTTTAGACAGTCAAGAAGATGAGTTTGCAAATCATCTTGTTGAAGAGCAGGTTGTTGTTCCGAGTTTTTTCTTGTTAGATGACATTGCAGATGTTGTTTATTTGCCTATATATGATGAATATGATGATGATTGTGATGTTGACTTCCTAGAACAACTAGTTGTATGTTCTCTATCATAAAATGCTCATTTCAGCAGTGTAATGAGAGCAATTAGCCTACATATCACAGTTACAAAGAAGAAAGTACTGAATCAGCTAAAGAGAATTATTTACCTTTATTCTTTTCTTCATTTAAACTGTTGAAAGAAAATTCTAAGATCGTCATTGAAGCAAAGAAATGTGTGTTGATGCCAGATCACACTAATTCACTGAAAAAAATTGACAAGAAATTGTAGCAATTTTCTCATGTGTTTGATGACCCTGTTACTTGTTATGTAGAAGGTCTTGTCAGTAGAAAATTCTAGCCATTGGTCAAAGATGAATCTAAAAATGAGTGTTTTCAACAATCCAAAGAAATTGAAAAATGTGCATATGACAACAGTGAAGAAAATGAAGAAGGTTTTGAATCAGGTGAAAGAACCTTGCCATTGTGTTTTGCTTCTTTCAAATTGTTGAAAAAAAATGTTTATATTGTTTCAAATCAGAAATCCTCCAGGCATAATGTTGAATATGAAGAGAGAAGTGGTCTTGCAGACGAAAACTATCTTCCATTATTTTTTTCTTCCTTTGAATTGTTGAAAGAAAATCATGAGATAACAGAGGAAGCAGGGAAGTCTGACTACATTCACAGTGGCACTATTTTACATGAGAAAATTGTTATCATTGAGGAAGGCCAAAAAACTTCTCATACATTTAATGACCATGTTGTTGATTACATGGAAGCTTATTTCAGTTCATATTTTCATTATGTGCTCAACTACCAACTTGGAAATAAAGATTATGGTCAATCAATGTCTGTGTTAGATATGGATTTCTTTCCACCAAGGGTTTCATTTCATCCACAACTATCTTCTAATTCAGAAGAATGTTATTTACAATAGTCTCAACATATTTTTCAGCCTCTTGGTGGCAATCAACAGATTAAATCACATTAAAACAAAATGCAGTGGAAGGGGTGAAACATGATTGTTGTTATGTGCATGTTTTAAAAGATCCATTTGCAGTTTTTTTTGAGGCGGTAAATAGTCCAAATGTTTTTAATTTTTTGAGATTTGGATTTATGGATGAATTTTTGAATGAATTATCAGTGAAAAGGATTTGGAACAAGCAAGTGAAAAGAAAAAAAATAGTTGATAAAATGTTGTCATGGCTACATTGGCATTATAATTTCACTTGAGTGGCAGTTCATTTAAGCAGTTAGGGTAGTTAGGAGTGTGCGAATAAACTTGTTGGTCAAACATTTTCAGTTTAGATTTCTAGTAGAGTGTACAGTCAGATTTTAGCGGTGTATTTAGTGTTCACTGTCTAGTTGAGAACAATGTGCAGAGTTTGGTTTTCAACAGACATTAGTGACAGGTCAGAGTAGGGTACACACAAATGTTTTGGTAATAGCCCAATGGATCAGGCATCGGGTCTACATGTTATTTGCTACCTCACTAGGAGGATAACATCCCCATTTGGAGCCTATGTTATCACATGCTAATTTGCATTAATTTTTCCCAAAGCATCTTGTCCTTGTGCTATATTTCCACTCAGATTTTAAATCTTTTTCACCAGCTCTATCAAACTCCCATCACCTAAATCCTTCACTCAAATGATCATCCAAAATGGTCATGTCCCCCATGAGTCAAAAATTTGGTAGATATCCCAAACCTATACCTAGCCTTAATGCTTATCTAAATCCCTTAGTTCCACCACTTCATTCATTTTTACCCTTATTTTCATATTCCTCTTGAAAATAAAAAATATTCATTTTATTAAGAACCCTTATCCTATCCACAAAGTCATGTTTTAAGACTCATTTGCCCAAAGTCCTTAGAAAATAGAAAAAGGGTTTATTATTATTAATATAAAAAATTTTATATTAAAAATTTTATATTAATATTTGATCCAATATTTAATTTATGGCATCACGTCAAATCATGGGAACGAATCTTGATTTATAGTATGGAAAAGTAAAAGGGTGGACGGAGGGCACACATTTATATTGGGCATAGAATTAACACGGAGGTTGATTATGTGAAGGCTGACCGATATATAAACCGATGGTTTTTTGTTGGGGAGACATATCCTTACGTGGTGAATATCGGGGTTAAAAGTAGTTTGGATTAAATCACTCCAGCCTAAGCCCCATATAATAAATGCAACCATTTATCATATAGTTTATGTGTGGCATATTCTCTAGGAATGCATTTCAATAATAATTATGGAATTTCCAATAAATGAGATTCTTCCTCACGGTGAAAAGGTTTTACAAAGGTAAAATTTAAGTTTTACAAATTAAAGAGATTAATGTTTAGTTCCATGGAAAAGAATTAAATCGGAAGATTCACTTGAAAGGAAGACTTGGATAATTCTTTATCCAAAGGTTTTATAGAAGTAAAAGGAGAAGATAAAAAGTATTTTACCAAAGATGGTAAACAAGACATGGTTTTCAAAACCATGGGAAACAGACACAATAAATGTTTTTCACAGTGAAATGGTAGATTGGAAAAAACAAGACATAGTAAATGTTTTTCACAGTGAAATGGTAAATTGGGCAAAACAAGACATGGTTTTCAAAACCATGGGAAGCAAACAATAAATGGTTTTTCAAAACCATGGGTATGAATTAAATTATGGAAATTTAATTTTAAAGGATAAAAAATATTTGAGAATTATTTTTATTCAAAAATATTATTCCCAAATATTTAAGGAAAATATGGATAAATAAAATTAGATTTGGAAAAATCACAAGTGACATTTCAAAGAGGATGTGGCAGTCAGTTTCCACATCAGTTGAGACTTATAGGACGATTTCCAGATGAACCAGAATGAGTTTTTAAAATGAAAAGGAGGTTATTGTCAAGCATATACCCTAGAACATTAACCTTGTTCATTTTTCACACAGGTGTCAGGGATTGGGAGATTCGAGGGAATCTTGTAGCCATATTTTTCTGTTATAATTTCCTGTTCGAGTCATGTTTTCATGACACATATTTCGGCCAGCTGGAGATGAATTTCAAGAAACTAAGAGAGGTTTTTCTTCAAAACGACCTTATCTAAAAAATACATTCTCATATTTTAAACAAATGTTACAGTTTGATAATTATAGGTGGCGTTTTGAAGCCTATTGTTTCTCCTGAAAAAAGAGATATCAATCAAACGTGTCATGTTCTATTCGTAACTATTGCTATTTCGGGGAAGAAGCTGAAACATTTCAGTTTAGATATCATAATTGGTTTATAATTAAAAGGAACTTGAAATTGTATAAATGATAGAGGTTCTGAATGTATTAATGTTGGCATAAGTGCAAGGGCACCCTTTTGTTGTTTCTAAACTCTATTGTAATTTTCTGGACCTGAATTGAATATATATGCAGAACCTTTTGAAGTCTCTATGAAAATATTCTAATGGTGGTGATATGTGTTTTGTCTCCTTTCATTGTATGTATTTCATGTGTTATTTATTTCCATTTAAATCGGAGAGTCAAAGGCCCAAAATTCATTCTATGATGCTCTCGGCTTAAGTAATTTAAACTGTGTAATTTTCTTCCTAGCTAATTCATAATTCATTTTAGTAATGCTCTGATGCACTTATTTGTTTTCTCCTTCTTCCTACACTCTGATTAAAATCAATTTATAACTCAGATTCATCACCTCATTTAGCCTTTATCCTTTGAATAACTCTACCGGCCAGTCATTATTTTCATTCACTTTCAGAATTTCGACTCCATAGCCTTGAGTGTCCCTCCCCTTCCTTTCCAACAACTTTATATAAACCCCCAAAACAAACCAAATCTAGCCACTGATTGATAAAGATATATTGAGTGACAGAAGATATCCCTCTCTGAGTTGAGCAGGCTAGTGCATAGCTCTAAAGTAGGTTGAAACAATTACCTATGTCGTTTGTCTATCAGCGAGACAAAATTTACATAGTGCTAACATTCTGGCATCATTGCCAAAGAGCGAAGGTGAAACCTTCCCTGGGAGGAATGGAAAAGTTCAGATATGAGTACTTATGGTGAACTATATATAGACACAATAAGGTTGTACATCATTCACTTGGCGATTCCATTTTCAAGAATCTAGAATTCAAAATTTGTATGGTGACTACACTGTCGAAAGACTCAGTAGCCTAAAGATTTTATTGGCGATTGCACTCAAACTTAAAATTTGATTCAGTGGTATGAAAGGACCCTTGACAGAGGTATGAAAGGACATCATGGGAGAAAACAAGTACCTGAAGTTGATTTGTTTCCAAGACATAATATTTTTTGTTATCAATTGTCTGTTGTCCTTTTCTAAACATGCTAAACAAATTTTTCTTTACGTGCTGCATTCAAATCATGATCATGAGATTCTTTCAATTGTATATCCTCCTCCTAAAGTTGCACATATATCTCCTCAGTGTATCACTGATTTTGATCAAAATTTTCTATCTGAGCCATGTGATGACCATAACCAAGTTGATGAGCCTCATGAAACCAACGTTGGCATTTCACCTCTTTCACTTGATCCAACACCATCCAAGATTCAACATAGATACATACCCTTAAAATTACCTCACATCCTTCATGATTTTCCTGCAAAGCACTATAAGTACCTACCTGTGTTTGATGGAGAACCTGATGCCATCACAATGGAAAAACACATCCAAGATTTTGAACATTTTATAGATTTGTTTGAGATTGATCATGATGATGTTTGTATGAGGGTCTTCTCTCAATCCTTGAAAGGGGATACCAAATACTGGTTTAAACACTTGCAGCTAGAGACGATTAGCTCATGGGAGGAATTGAAGAATGTATTTTTAAAGTTTTGGGGAAAGAATAAATATTTGGATCTACAACTTACAAAGTTCTATTCCTTGACAAGGCAGATAAATGAAACTATTTCTAAATTCAGTAGGAGGTTTTCGAGTATTTGTTACAATTTTCCCAAAGAAATCCAACCCATTGAAGTTGTTGCCATGCTCCATTATACAACAACTCTTCCTCAAGATTTGTCTTTCCTCCTGATGGAAAGAAGACCTAAGTCCTTACGACAAATGTTTAATGATTCTCAGGAGATTCAACACAATATCCAAGCATGTAAATAGATTGGAAATGAGGAGTTAGATGCTAAAGAACATGACAATGAATATGAACAGAAAATAGTTGATTTGAATCTTGAGCAGAGAGTTTATAATATCATATGCCCTCTTGAAGTTTTTAATGCCAATGATTTTTCAAAAAATTATATTCCACCTGTTGAAAGAGGAGGTGTTGATTTATCTTCTGATCCATCCCATGTTAAGCAGGGGGATGATTGTTTTATGTATTCATTTGTAGACATTCAAGAAGATGAATTTGAAAATCAGATTTTTGAAGAGCAGGTTGATGTTCCGAGTTTTTTCTTGTTAGATGACATTGCAGATGTTGTTGATTTTCCTATATATGATGAATATGATGATGATTGTGATGTTTACTTCCTAGAACAACTCGTTGTATGTTCTCTATCAGAAAATGTTCCTTTTCAACAATGTAATAAGAGAAATCATCCTACATATCACAGTTACTAACAAGAAAGTATTGAATCAACTGAAGGGAATTCTTTACCTTTATGCTTTTCTTCATTTAAAATTTTCAAAGAAAATTCTAAGATCATCATTGAAGCAAAGGAATGTGTGTTGATGCCAAATCACAATGATTCACTGAAAAAAATTGGCAAGAAATTGCAGCAATCTTCTTGTGTGTTTGATGACCCTGTTACTTCTTATGTAGAAGGTCTTGTCAATATAAAATTACATCCATTGGTCAAAGATGAATCTGAAAATAAGTGTGTTCAGAAATCCAAAGAAATTGAAAAATGTGCATATGATAGCAGTGAACAAAATGAAGAAGGTTTTGAATCAGATGAAATAACTTTGGGATTGTGTTTTTCTTCTTTCAAATTGCTGAAAAGAAATGTTTATATTGCTTCAAATCAGAAATCCTCCAGGGATAATGTTGAAATCAAGAGAGCAGTGGACTTGCAATGAGAACTACCTTCCATTATGTTTTTCTTCCTTTGAATTGTTGAAAGCAAATCATGAGATAACAGAGGAAGCAGGGAAGTTTAATTGCATTCACAGTGGCACTGTTTTACATGAGAAAATTGTTATCAGTGAGGAAGACCAACAACCTTCTCATACATTTAATGACCATGTTGTTGATTACATGAAAGGTCATTTTAGTTCATATTTGAAGCCTGTGCTCAATGACCAACATGGAAATAAATATTATGTTCAATCAATGTCTGTGTTAGATATGGATTTCTTTCCACCAAGGGTTTCATTTCAGCCAACACTGTCTTCTGATTCAAAAGATTGTTGTTTCCCGCAGTCTCAGCATATTTTTCAGTCTCTTGGTGGAAATCAACAAGTTAAATCACATGAAAACAAGAATGACGTGAAAGGGGTGAAACAAGATTGTTGTTTTGTGCATGTTTTAGAAGATCCATTTGTAGTTTTGTTAGAGGCAGTAAACAATCCAAATGTTTTTAACTTTTTGAGATTTGGATTTATGGATGAATTTTTGAATGAATTATCTATAAAAATGATTTGGAACAAGGAAGTGCAAAGAAAACAAACAGTGGATAAAAATTTGTCATGGCTCATTGGCATTATGATTTCACTTGATTGGCATTTCATTTCAACATTTAGGGTAGGTAGGAGTGTGCGAATAAGATTGTTGGTCAAGCAGTTTTCAGTTTGGATTTCCAATAGTGTGTACAATCATATTTTAGCAATGTATTCAGTGTCCAGTATCCAGTTGAGAGCAATGTGAAGAGTTTGGTTTTTAGAAGACAATGGTGACAGGTCAGAGTAGGGCACACACACATGTTTTGGGATCATCCCAAAGGATCAAGCATCATGTCTATGAGTTCTTTGCTACCTCATTGGGAGGATAGCATCCCCATTTGGAGCCTATGTTATCACATGCTAATTTGCATTAATTTTTCCGAAAGAATCTTGTCCTTGTGCTATCTTTCCACTCAGATTTTAAAACTTTTTCACCAGCTCCATCAAGCTCCCATCACCCAAATCCTTCCCTCAACTGATCATCCAAAATAGTCTTGTCCCCCATGAGTCAAAAATTTGGCAAATATCCCAAACCTATACCTAGTTTTAATGCTTATCTAAATCTCTTAGTTCCATCACTTCATTCATTTTTACCCTTATTTTCATATTCTCGTTGAAAATAAAAAATATCCCTTTTATTAAGCACCCTTATCCTATCCACAAAGTCATGTGTTAAGCCTCATATGCCCAAAGTCCTTAGAAAATATAAAAAGCATTTATTATTATTAATATAAATATTGTTATATTAAAATATTTATATTAATATTTGATCCAGTATTTAATGTTAGGATATTTAGACACTTAGGAGTTAGTTAAGATCTACTTGGTCTAATATGTCACTATAGTGTGCATTAGTATGCATTTGTAGTTAGGAAATCCGACGGTCACGATATGTTCTAGACATAGAGTTATCTGACGGTTCATACTCTCCTCGATGTTAACGACCATTAATCTATGGCTTAACACTCGATTGGTCCATGATCTCTATTTAAAGAGCATGGAGGGTCATTTTTCGATGATCGATTGT
>SNQJ01S0012704.1:44682-82122 GCA_010110895.2 Picea sitchensis
AATTGTGGTTCCACGATCTTTCCTTTCACGATATCCAACACTTTATTCTTGGCAAGGATGAAGTCAATCCTTGTCTTCCATGCTCTGAAGTTAGAAGCCCCTTCTAATTTGCTTTTTGACTTCATAGAGTAAGTCATGACTACTTTGACTGACTTAGTCAACCTTTGACTTTGACCAAAAACTCAAACTTGACGTCTAGGCTTGCTGAAAATACCAGGAGGTGCGCTAGGTTAGGGCGCACTTGGCTATCCAGAAATTAGGTCAATTTCTTCACTTAAGGTGCCTCAACACAAGGGTTAGGGTTTTGTTGCTGCAACAAAAACTTTCACTGCAACTGCAACTGTAATTAAGCAAATCCTCCCAATCTATCTTCTAGTGGTTAGACTGTTTGAAGATAGTGTGGGCCCATAACCTGTTAGAAATAATAGGTGTGCTCGTTTAACCATAGACAATATAGCAATATTGTCACCCAACCATAGGCCGAAGCCACCCCTGAGCACCTTAACCTTGACAAAGAATAATTTCGGAAGCAAACCCTAGACCTAATAGCTAATCAAGGTAGTGTATCACTTTCCAGAGTTAGCATACCAAGCAGAAGGTCCAAACCATAACCAAGAGAGAGTCCAAGACTGAAACTGAAAATACAAGTTGTAGTAGTTGCAGCTGCAATTACTCTCCAGACTTGTGCACAACTAAATTTCTGCAGTTGCGAGCTGTGTGTGTACAAATGAACTCTGGCATCCTGTATTTATACTGCTCTTTCTTAGCTGTCTGGGTCGACTTCTCTTTCTGGAGGTGAAAGACTCAATATTAATTATTTTCTTTAGCCGACTTGTCTTCTAGGGTTATGTCCAAGGCTTTAGGGTTTCTTATTGCTTCCCTGAATACCTCCTGCAGCTACCAAAAATATCAACACAGGAACCCCTTCTAAACTCAACATTAAATTAGAATTGCTTATTCCTCCATGTTGGTGTGAATCCCCAACAACAACAATTCCAAACCCCAACTCCAAACCCAAACAAGAGGGTTTTCACTAAATAAAAAATGCAATGTGAGTGCCAACAAAGATTTCCACATGTCGGACACCAAGGCCAATGTGAGAATACCTGTCCGATGCTACAAGAACATCAACACTCCCTCTTAGCGAGGGAGGTATTCAATCCACCATTATTGGAAGTGGCTTTACCTTCCACATTGGATCCGTTACCACAATTGCTCCCATTGACACAGAAGCAATTCTCACTGTATGAATTGGACCCTTCTTGGAAGATACACTACTCCTAGAAGCCTCCCACTTTTGAGCATCGTGCCTGGCCATCTCAACCCATGACCCATTATTGACAGTCTTGGAAGACTCCTCTTTCCCACCTGAACTTGAAGGTTGACTTCCTCTGAATGATCGACTCTCCCTCTAAGCCTGCCGACTTCCTTTGAAGTCTGACTCCCTACAAGTGTGCACAACCTTTGGAGCTACCTGCTCCTTGTTCTCTGTCACTTTGCTGCTTGCCAAGGCTCGCATAGGTTGGCTCTTTAGCCTATACAAGTTGCTCTCTCTAACTCCAAGAACCACTGCTGTGTCTGAGCTAGATGCTTTGGGCATGTTCAACGCCTATCCATCCTGGAATAATACCTCATAGCCCTTCTTCTCAATCATTGAGACTAAGAATGTTAGTTTTATCTCATGAGGTGTCTCAATATAGGCCTATGTGTCCTAGGCATGTTGATGGACACCTAAAATTGACCCAAATCAGCCTTTGTATTTCAGCCTAAGTCTAACTTAGGCTTGCAACAATATTTCACCCTTGAGTGGAATGTGGGGCCTAAGGAGAGAGGGCACACCTCATGAAGGTGGCTACTAGTTGAGTGTGGGACTCTGTCCAAAGGGGGGCACACCACCTAGTGGAGATTGGGGTCCAGCAACCCCAAATCTTGGCCATTCTCATTTGTGAGGTTGAGCAAGTGAGGAGAAGAGGGAGCTGAGGAGCCAAGGCATTGTTGGCTGAGGAAGAGGGCAAGCAAAGCAGAGCCAGAACAACAAGCATATTTCAGTAGAGAAGAGGGCCATCCTACAGGCTGTACAACAGAGGAAAAAGGGCCACAACAAGCCGTACTTGATCAACAACAAGAGGGCAAAAATCTGAGGCCAAAACATGCCATTTTCTTGAGCAAGAGAGGGCAGCACAAGCCGTACGCTACAGGGCCTTACAGGCTAACCTTGCTGGGCAGTACAACCTCTCCTTAGTTGGGCTGTACTGCTGATTAAAGGCTGGCTTTTATCTGTTGTAATTTTTGAGTAATTTTTGCTGTATTTCCTCTTTCCTCTGAAGCCAATAAAGCCCCTCTTTGCTGGTTTTCCCCACACTGGGGTTTCCAGGATAATATCTGGTGTCTTGTGAATTTTATGTGCTTGGTTATGTATGCTTCTGCTGTCATTTTGTTGTTTTATATCTCAGCGGTAGGTTATTAGCGTAATTTCCAGATTTATATCAACAAACATATATTTATGTGTTTAGTAAATTACTGGCTATAATTTCATGTGCCGAGATAGGTAAAATCAACAGAGTGCACACTCCCGAGTTATGGAACCCATAGCACATTTTTCATTCTCAACACATCTCCTAACTCCATCTAGAATGACACTATTCCAGATCCCTGCACTGCATGCGTGGTACCCATACCAAGTTCCACATACAAATCCCAGTTAGACTTTGTAAATCTCTCGAACAAATCTCGTGCTCCTATCATATGACATGTGGCTCCACTATCCACCAACCAAGCCCCACTACTGGAAACTGTATCGGAAAGGGCAGAGAGAAATAAGAGATCCCTTTGAAGCTTGTCTGCAACTTCATACACCTGTGATGATAATGCATGTTGCTTGCCTTTCCCTTTCTTCCACTGTGGACACTGTGAAGCATAGTGGCCTAGCGTATAGAAAGCAAAACACTTGACCTTGCTAAGGTCCTTCTTCTTCCTATGTTTTGGAGATGCCTTTCTCCCTGGAGAACCGTTTCCTCTGCCCTTTCTAACATTAGTAGCAAGGATAGGTTCTCATCATCACAACCTCTCTGCTTGCCATTCCTGGACTCTATCTGAGCCTCCTCCCGGATGCAATCAATCCACAGTTTGTCAAATGGTGACAACTTCTCTTGTGCACAAATCCCCTACACAAATGATTCCCAAGACCCGGGAAAACCATTCAATGCCACATTCACCAACTCTGTGTCAACAACTGCCTCACCAATGGCTACAAGCTGATCACTAATCTGAGTGATCCTCATGAGGTATCTAACAACTGTATCTGATTTGGACATCTCAATAGATCGATGCTGGTGCCTTAAAATCAACTTCCGGCTTGCATTCCCACTTTGGTACAGGCCCATCAAAGCATCATACATATCCTTTGTTGTCTTCTCGAAAATATGAGAAATCAAGTGATTCTTCACAGAATCCAACAACACTCACTTGGCCTTCACTTCCCTCTTGTTATGAGCTGCCAATTCCTGTGTATCCTTTGGATTTGGAATCACCATCTCAACATACTTTTTGAGATCATTCTCTTCTAAGAGCAAAAGGATCCTAGCCTTCCAGGCTCGAAAATTAGTGGCTCCTTCCAACTTGTCCTCAACTCTAAGAGTGCTCACCATTGTGTCCTGCCCAGAACAAAAAAATCTGCAACAACTTGTGTCACAAGAGATGCCTCCCTCTCTAGAGTCTATGCTGTGAAACCATGTCAATTTTCAAGCATTCAATGCATTCAATTTCAGATTTGAAAATTACTTCCAAGTGACCTCAAACAGTAAACTAGGGTTGTTATCACTAAATAATTTTACACTGAAATTATGTCAGAAAATTATAGCGGAAGCACAAAGATCAGAGAGAAATCATCCATACACAAGATGTTGAAATATTGTAACTGCAAAGAGTATTCTATTTATTATTAAGTCATTATTAATTAGATCAATCCCCTTTTGTGGATTGATCAGGTTGGGCATTGTAAATGACCAAATCCTCTTTTGTGGATTGGTCAAACCCTAACTATATTATGCTAATTATGAAGTTGGCCCCCATGCCTAATTAAAGTGGTTTTAACCACTAAGAAGAGAGGTCGGCCTTGCCCAATGAAGAGACACCTTTCCAGTGCCTGCCAACTAGTATAAATAAATGAGGCCAACGCGTCATTTGTACACTCACTCATTCACTCATCAAGTGCGCAAGTTTGGAGAGCTGCAATTGGGAGAAGGAAGAGAGAGGCACATTGCTTAGTGTTGGATATTGTCTAGTGTTTTGGTTTATTGTCTTGGCATTGTATTGGCTATCTATATTAAGGAAGTTTTGCTGGGTTTTCTCCCCCATGAGGGTTTCCCAGGATAAATGCTGTGTATCTTGTGATTGTGTTTCTCTCAGTGATCCTACCTATGATATGGTTATCTAGTAAATTGAAAAGAAACCTAATAATAGCTCAAAACTTAACATGGTATCAGAGCTAAGTTGAAGAGAGCACCTTTCACTGGATAAGCAAAAACGTCATTGTTGCCGTATAAGAAAATTAGGGCTTTTTGTTGGAGAGGAATTTTTGTTTAAAAACCATCTAGAAAAATGCGCCCTACCCTATTGAATCTTTTGGCAGCTTGAGCGCACCTTTTCAGTGGACAGAGCCTCCTGAAAATCAAACCCTAGTTTTGACTGGTATCAGCAAACCAGAAGTACCAGAAAACCAGGAAACTAGAACCAGTACCAGAAGTAGTAGTCTAGATTTCCGCAGGTCAAGTTTCAAGGGGCAAAACTTCAAATTTTTGAAATCTAACAGTGCCAGCAAACTCGCCTCAGCCCAGTGCATCTAGTCCCTGGATCATAATTTCAAAATTTGAAGTTTGGAAAATTAGGGTTTCCTCATAAAACCCTAAGTTGCAGTTGCAGTTTCAGAATCAGTTACAGTTGCAGTATCAGTTGAAGTATCAACTGCAGTAACAATTGCAGTCACCCTTGAAGTTTTTAAAGGGTTGGTAATTATTACCGCTGCTACCAGATGGTGCCACTACTATTAGAGGTATGTACTCACATATGTTTAAACTGTTAAGCTTTAAAGGGTATTTAAAGGGAGAAGGGATCTCTTGCCACAGATCCAACACATTCAGAGGAATAATGCAACCCAGGTTTGATTATTCTGATATGCATCTATTTGTTATGACATTATTTTGATCTAGGTTGCATGTTGAAGTTATGACAATCATACTAAACTTTGGTCAAAATTAAAGTCACGGTATTAGATTGATTAAAGTTGAGATTATAGAGTTTATTCTCTACCCCAACCTTCTGTCAAGATAGCATATTGTCTTAGTATAGAAGACAAGTTGAAGAAAGCACTTGTCATCTTGAGTGAAGGAGTTTTGGAAGAAAAGCAACACATTGATTCTTGAGGACAAGACTCCAGGTTCCATGTTCGATTAATTAAGTTGATAAGATTCAAAGTTGCACATGACAAGTTGATAACTACCCCATTACAAGTAAACACTATAGTTGAGGTGGCAGTCTTTGAAAAGTATTATGCTTGGTAGCATGTGAGCATATTGAGATAAATAATCATTTACCAGATACAATTAACATCTCCTCTAGGAGAAACTTCTTGTGTTGGTTCTAGGTTACCATGGATGAATGTTTGATCACACCACTAGAAGAGTGTTGATCTCATTTCGTATTGTGTTTCTTACTTTTGATCTTTGAATCAGGCAGGTCACAAGTGATAGCTCTAAAGGAGCTACTGTGACGATTATTTGTGCTATTGTTTTATTATTATTATCAAAAGAGTATTATTCTTGCATGTTGTTTTGTTGACCTTGGTTCATGTCATAGGTGATAACCTTGAGGAAGTTATAGTGAAGGTTACAAAAGGCAATGGATTAGATGAGACATGAAGCAGACTAACCAAGTTGTGTACATGACGGTATACATCCATGTACAAAAGAAGATGAAGAAGAAGCTATTTTTGAGATCCAGAGTATCTCATGTGGAGATTGATTGTAAGGAGCAGAAGGCTCTAAACATGACCAAACACTAGAACAAGAACTCACAGAAGACTTGGCCAAAGGATAATGAAGCCACCTTGATAGGAAGCATAACTCATTTGAAGTCTGACTCAACCTTTCATATTTAGACTATGTATTCAACACCAAGCATACCCCATAAGAGATGATGAAGTCCTTGTAGACTCAAAAGAAATCGAGAGTAAGCCTGATCTCAGAAAGGATCAGATGAAGAGACAACTTCCAGGATTGGGAGACAGATGCCATGAGAAGACTAGATCGTAGCTTCCGAAACTTCTAGGAGATATGAAATCTCCTGGGAAGATTCCCTTGTTTTAGTGACAGAGAAGGAAGCCAGTCATAAAGACTAGGATATGGATTTTTCCGTGAGAGTAGAAGAGAAGTCAGTATTGACTTCCAAGATTGATCTAACGGATCAAGCATGTTGCATATGTACAAAGCCTGATGTGTGTCCAGAGGATTCTCCCAGCAAGAGGGAGAAGACTATGACGACACACTTACTCCAGTAATTGAAGAAATAGTTCCAGTATTCATGAAGACAACCAGAACAACCATGATTCATATATAGTATGAGATGCAGGGGGGCAATCCCCATATTTAAAATTGAGTGGCAGTTGGTGCAATACATTAGTTGGGTCATGGAGACATGACTACAATAAAGGATAGATTTACCTCCATGAAAGAAGAGCTACCTTTAGTATCAGATATTGAGCCACTCTCAGTTTTAGAGGAAGTTGTTGCCATGATGGAGTAGAGGAGTTAATCTCAGATTTTAGCAGTCACAGTGAGAATGGAGCAACCATTCTCAGCTTCAAAGCAGCTGCAGGTGCAGAGTCCCAGTTCCAGAAGGAGCAGTTGCAGAAAGAGGAGAGGGCATACTCTTAGGTAGTGAGACAAATAGTGCTTTGCAGAAAGCACATAGAGCTAGCACATGACTGTGCAGATTGAGTTGCAGCTGAGCAAGTTTACCAGATTGGTACAAAGTGATGTGAAAATTTGATTTGAAGTTGAAGACAAAAGGACTCATGTCTGCAAATTGAAGCAAACTCCAAGAGCTTGGTGTGGTGGGATTGATAGTTTTCTAAAGAGTTTGGGCTTTACCAAGAGTAAAACTAATTCTAACATTTACTTCAAGGTTATGAATGATGAGCCAGTTATATTGTTGCTACTATATGTAGATGATGTATTCTTGACAAGATGAAGAAAAGATCATCATAGATTGTAGAAGAAGCTCGCTACAAAGTTTGATGAAAAACCTAATGCATTATCTCTTAGGTCTTGAAGTTTGGCAGAGCCCAGAGAAGCTCTTCCTTAACCAAGGGAAGTATGCAGTTGAAGAGGTTTGATATGTTGGAGTGTAAATCCATGAACACACCCATGGAAACGAAGTTGAAGCTCCTGATAGATACCTCGTCAGAATTGGTTGATGCTTCTCTGTACATAAAGATTATTGGTTCATTGATGTATCTGACGAATACTAGACCGGATATATGTTTTGCTGTGAACACCTTTGAGTCAGTATCTGGTAGAGCCCATACATTTTCACCTTGTAGCTGCAAAACATGTGATGAGATACCTTAAGGGTACGTTGGATTTTGGTCTCTGTTATACTAGAGATCACGACTTCAGATTGTATGGATATATTGATTCAGATTGAGCTGGAAGTGTTTCTGATAGAAAGAGCACTTCGGGATGTTGTTTCAGTCTTGGGTCAGCCATGACTTCATGGCAGAGTAGAGAGCAATCCAACATTGTTCCCAACACGACAGAAGCAGAATACATTGCTGCATGTTCTGCTAGTTGTGAAGCCATATGGCTTCAGATGTTGTTGACAGATCTATTTGATCTGGAGATGGAAGCCACCGTGATCCTATGTGATAACTAGAGTTTTATAAAGATGATGTGTTCCATGATGAGTCGAAGCACATAGAGATCCGATATCACTTCATTCATGATATGATGCAGAGGGGAGCTTTAAAGCTCCAATACGTTGGCACAAATGAGCAGGTTGCAGACCAAGCCTCGGTCTCGTGTAAAGTTTAAATACTTTCGAGACAAGTTTGGTATAGTCCGAAAGGACCTCCCTCGAAAGGGGGAGTAGTGCTGATGATACTATGGTATCTTGACCAATAGCGGGCAACTCAGTTAGGATTTTATATCCTAGGGGACTGATCATTTCTGGACAAATCCTTTGGATCTGTCAGAGTACCACAAAATGTTGTTGCACCTGCCTCATTCTGTTGCACATGATGTTGATGAGATGCCAACCTCGTGCTTAAGATTTCCAGCTTCGTGCTGATGTTGGTGTGATGCCAGCCTTGTGCTGAAGATTTCCAGCTTCGTGCTGATGTTGATGTGATGCCAGCCTTGTGCTAAAGATTTTCAGCTTCATGTTGATGTTGATGAGATGCCAGCCTCGTGCTGAATATTTCCAGCTTCGTGCTGATGTTGATGTCATGCCAGCCTTGTGCTGAAGATTTCCAGCTTCGTGCTGATGTTGATGAGATGCCAACCTCGTGCTAAATATTTCCAGCTTCGTGCTGATATTGATGTGTGCCAACTTCGCGCTGAAGATTTCCAGCTTAGTGCTGCTGATGATGATGCTCCAGCCTTTGTGCTGTGATGCTGTTGTTGTTGATGTTGTTGTTGTTGATGTTGTATCAACCTCGTGCTATTATTGATGATGATAATGTATTAGTGTTATACTAATCCATGTTGATGCAGATGATGATGATGCCATTCCAACTCCTTGCTGTGGATGAGGATATTGATGATGAGAAAAACTTTCGATGATTTATAGATATGCTAGTCAGTGTTCCAGATACTGTTGATGTTGCTGCCCTCTCTCTCTCTTGATGATGTTGTAGAATACCCTTCTTGTTAAGGGGGAGTGTTGAAATATTGTAACTGCAAAGAGTATTCTATTTATTATTGAGTCATTATTAATTAGATCAATCCCCTTTTGTGGATTGATCATGTCGGGGATTGTAAATGACCAAATCCCCTTTTGTGGATTGGTCAAACCCTAACTATATTATGCTAATTAAGAAGTTGGCTCCCAGGCCTAATTAAAGTGGCTTTAACCACTAAGAAGAGAAGTCGACCCTGCCTAGTGAAGAGACACCTTTTCAGCGCCTGACATCTAGTATAAGTAAAGGAGGCCAACGCCTCATTTGTACACTCACTCATTCACTCATCAAGTGCGCAAGTTTGGAGAGCTGCAGTTGGGAGAAGAAGGAAGAGAGAGGCAGATTGCTCAGTGTTGGATATTCTCTAGTGTTTTGGTTTATTGTATTGGCATTGTATTGGCTATCTATATTAAGTAAGTTTTGCTGGGCTTTCTCCCCCATGAGGGTTTCCCAGGATAAATGCTGTGTATGTTATGATTGTGTTTTTCTCAGTGATCCTACCTATGCTATGGTTATCTAGTAAATTGAAAAGAAACTTAATAATAGCTCAAAACTTAACACAAGAGACACAAATTTCTGTTCAGTGAAATTTTCAGATTGAGAAATTCGGAGGACAAAACTAGTCCTCTCAGCAAAAATACAACTTCAACAAATTTCAGAAAAACCCTTCCAACTTACAAATCTGTTGTATGACCTGCTGACGTCACCTGTACGGTTTGCATGTGTGGTAGTTATTGTACGATTCACACGTGTGGCTGCTTTTTCCTGCTGTATGGTCTGCATGTGTGGTACGGATTGTATGGATCACACGTGCGACTTGTTCTGCCTCTTCCTCTCACACGCGCAACCTCCTCTCCTTGGCTGAAAAACAGAGAAAGGAAGTCCAGAAACCCTTGGCCAAATTTGCGAAAGTGAAGAATTTCTTTGCTGAAATTGCCACCCCAATCTCCTTGGCACAAGTGCTCACTCACTTATGTCAACTCCATAATGTCACAATGAGATGTGTGTTGCCTCCTCACATTGCCTCTCCTCAATGAGTGAGTTTAGGAACCCCTTCTAAACTCAACATTAAATTCGATTTGTTTGTTCCTCCATGTGGGTGTAAAACCCCACCAACAACAATTCCAAATGCCAACTCCATATAAGAGGGTTTTCATAAAATAAAAAATGCAATGTGAGTGCCAACAAAGATTCCTGCATGCCCGACACCAAGGCCAATGTGAGAATACATGTCTGATGCTACAAGAACCTCAACAATAACATTATCATCAAATGATGAATCATCAACCACAACATCAACCTTCAAGTTTCAACATATAAAAGTTGTCATTAACAAATTGTAATAGATAACATCAACCATGAAATGAAATAGAGCATCATATCCAGTACCAAAGACCTGTAAGATTCAATCAATAAGTCAAAGCTAGTTTGAAACGTCAAAGTTCAAACCAAAACTGTCATATAATGTTTACAAAATAAGCCATAACAAAGACAAAGTACTAAGTTTTAGAGATTATTCTAAATATGAAAAAGAAAAAGAGATCTAGTGTCCACCAAGCTTTCCTCTTGCCATGATAAACATCTAGTTTCTTTTCTCGTGATCTATGAAGAAGAAGAGCAGGAGTAGGTGGAAGTGTTTGTGGAACATGACCAACAACTGCATGGCCCCCATGTAATGCTAGATGTTGTGAAGATAAAAGCAAAATTACCGCATCTGGAAACCTGCTAGTGGATGGCAGTGGCATGTCTACTGCATGAATATGATCACCCAAAATGTCAGCTTGCAAGCGCTTTAAAACTATGGCTCCATCCTCCAAATTAGCCTCCTTTGGATTGTTGTCCCAATTCACATCTCTTTTATGATTATCATTCACCATTGCATCACAATAATGGGACAACATCCTCAAGTTGTAGTGGACATAAACCAAGCTACCTGTGAAAACTGCCCAATTTATGTAGATGTGTGGTAGAGGAGCCATACATGCTCCACCATTCGATCGGACTCAACCTATCTTGATCTTTAGTTTCATGCAATTTACCAAAGACTCCATGTTCACTGATGCACTTGCTCAATTTGCTTCGTACTTGAGCACACTCCTCTTCGTCAGGGACCAACTTGTCTAATGCAAGCATATACCCATTTTGTACCTCGGATCTGTGTGTGGTTTTCTCCTAACCCTATCCCCAGGTGCTGGTTGGGTCAACCAAGATGGAGAATAATATTCTGGTGTAAGGACATATGCTAGGGCATGTAGTTGATCATTCAGATTATCCCACCTTTTGACTACATGTTTATGGATATTATCATACAAGATAGCATCCCTTAGCTCAACAATGTCTTTGATTTGGCCTACTACGTTGTCCTCTGCAACATCCACTCGACCTCCAAGCGGTCTCCTGTTCGCTTTTCCACACAGTCGACGGCTTACGTCTAACTGTCGGTTATCTCCCAGGTGTCCTCTCACACAACTCAACGACTGTTCTCCCGGCGCCTGCGGCTCGCTAAGCCAACTGGGCCCGACCACAACAACTGGTCTTTCCAGGTCAACCCCACTACTATGCACCTCTGTCGGCCTGATTCACCTTCCATCTTGACCTTTGCTGCGTCTTCCAGTACACGTGCTGTCCGAGTCGCTTGTTAGCTCCCGACGAGCATTCATGCCCAATCGAACTCCACTCTGCTTGGCCTCGTCCGCCGACCTCTTCCTCAGCTGTCGACACTCCACACAACCCTCCGCGTCCAAGCTCCTCACACAATGGCAAATGGCAGCTGCAACAACGTGCCATTCGACCCTCGATCTCTGCTCTCGACCAATTTACACACCAACAACTCACACAACTTCTCACGAGGTCGATCCACTACAACACATCACACACAACAATGCGATCTGTACGTCGTACGACTATACAACCTCTTCTAGCCTTTTTTTTTTAATTTTCTTATCTCGTAGCTTGCCTGCAAAATTTAAAAATTTCCCCACAGACAGAATAATCTCGCTGTAGAGAAATCTCGTCCTTGTGCAAATCCTGACTTCATCTTCAGAGTCCCAACTTTGATACCATGTTGAAATTCCTGAACCTAACACCCGATTGTTAATTCCGAGCAAAAACACATTTCACTGAATCACAATACAGCTAGGTTCTTAACAAACATCAGCGAGAGCATTAACAATAGAGACCATAAAACATTTGCACACGAGATTCGGGTAAAACCCCGGGAAAAACCCTCACGGGAAAACTAGTTCTGTGATGATTTTATTGCTATAAAATCAGTGTCTCGTCCTGGGATAATGGTCCTTCTGAGGAAATATAAATCAACAGATAGGAAATATAAATCAGCAAATAGGCATTGCCCGACTCTCTTAGCTTGCGACCCAACAATTGTGTTTGCTGCCTGAAAACATTTTGGGCAGTTTTCTCGCTGCCCGGGACTTCTGCTCATTGCCTGAACAATTTTGGGCAGTTTGCTCGCTGCCCACACCTGCCCGGTCCTAGATAGCGATTTCCTATGGACTGTCAACTGCCAGACCTGTTGGTCGTCTGACTTGGCGGTTGTCTTATGGCTGACCAATTGTCTTTTGCGCCACGTGGCCTCAACTTCCTCGATCCGCTGGGTCTGCCACTGTAGACCCCACGATCTCTCCACCGACGACTGTCAGCTTGATGCTACGACAACCAACTCACCTGCGCCTAGCCTCCCTACAACTTTCTGCTCGTGTTGTCCCTCTAACACTCGACCGACTCTCAACTCAGCTCCTGTCGGCATGTGCCAACACCTGGCGGGTCTCTTCCGTTGGTGGCCCTATCCACTAGCTTAAGGCTTTAATCCTTTGCAACGTCAACTCGACCCCCATGTGGTCCCCTGTTCGCTTTTCCTCACAGCCAACGACTTATGTCCAACTGTCGGTTATCTCCCGGCATGCCAACGACTGTCCTCTCACATAGCCCGACGACTGTTCTCCCGGTGCCCACGGCTCGTAATGCCAGTGGGGCCCGACCACAACAACTGGTCTTTCCAGCTCAACCCCACGACTATGAACCTTTGTCGGCTCGATTCACCTTCCAACTCGACCTTCGCTGCGTCCTCCGGTCCACGTGCTGTCTGAGTCGCTTGTCATCTCCTAGCGAACCTTCACCCCCAATCGACCTCCACTCTGCTCGGCCTCATCCGTTGGTCTCTTCCTCAGTTGTCGACACTCCACTCAATGCTCTGCATCCAAGCTCCTCACACAATGGGAGTTGGCGGCTGTAACAATGTGCCAATCTGTTAAATTTAGAGCTGCTATTAAGTTCTTTTCAATTTACTAGACAATAATAGCATAAGCAGGATCACTAAAAGATACACAATCACAAGGTACACAACATTTATCCTGGGAAACCCTCATGGGGGAGAAAACCCAACAAAAACTTCCTTAATATAGATTGCCAATACAATGCCAAGATAATAAACCAAACACAAGAGAAATTCCAACACTGAGCAATGCGCCTCTCTCTTTCTTCTTCCGACAACTGGCAATTGCAACTTCCTTCAAACTTGTGCACTAGATGAGTGACTTGAGTGAGTGAGCTAATGATGCGCCTTCCACTCTTATTTATACTGGCTGACAGGCGTTAGGGTGGTGTCTCTTTATCAAGCAGGCCTGACTTCTTCACTTAGTGGCTAAAACCACTTTAATTAGGCCTGGGGGTTGACTTCTTAATTAACAACATATAATTAGGGTTTGACCAATCCATAAAAGGGGATTTGGTCCTATACAAAGCCTGACATGATCAATCCACAAAAGGGGATTGATCTATAAGATAATAACTCAATAATAAGTAGAATATTCTTTGCAGTTACAATATTTCAACACAATCGATCCCCGATCTCTACTCTCGGCTGATTTACACACCAACATCCCACACAACTTCTCACAGGGTCAATCTGCTACAACACATCACCCACAACAATGCGATTTGTACATCGCATGACTGTACGACCTCTTTTAACCTTTTTTTTTATAATTTTCTTACCCCGCAACTTGCCTGCAAAATTTTAAAATTTTCCTGCAGACAAAATAATCTTGCTGCAGATAAATCTCGTCCATTTGCAAATCTCGACTTTGTCTTCAGAGTCCCAACTCTGATACCATGTTGAAATTCCTGAACCTAGCACCCGATTGTTAATTCCGAGCAGAAACACATTTCACTGAATCACAATACAACTAGGTTTAACAAACATCAGCATAAGCATTAACAACTTAAACCACAAAACATTTGCACTCGAGATTCGGGTAAAACCCCTGGAAAAACCCTCACGGGCAAACCAGTTCTGTGATGATTTTATTGCTATAAAATCAGGGCTCCCGTCTTGGGATAATGGCCCTTCTGAGGAAATAGAAATCAGCAAATAGCCTAGCCCAAGATTTGTCCTTCGATCTTATTGGCTGCTATCTTCCTTGCTGCCCCTTTGCAACCTTTCCTCGGCCCCTGCCCTGACACACCTGAGTGCTCACTCACTCTTTGTGTACCATCACCGTGACACAAGTACATGAGCAAAGAATCCCACTTTGCTCCAATGTACTCTCAATGTATCTCATCCTCTCAACTAGGCTGCCTTTTATTAGTTTGAGATTTGATCAAATCAATCAAACCTTAGATATCTAAAGTGATCAACGACTGAGATCTAATGTCACTTTCACTTTAGATCTAACGGTCATGACTTAATCAAACACCCACTTAAGTTACTAATGCTATTCACTTACACATTTTACTTAATTCACAAAAGAACATTCACTTTAATTATTTAGCTCAAAAAGTGAACTCCCTAAGGTCTACTGAGAGGTTACAAGGACGACTTCCACAGGCTAGACACTCAGCCTCTGTGGAAGTACCTGCCTGACGCTACAAAATCAACAAAGGGGTGATTACATGTTTTTATTCATATCTCACTTTTGGGGTGCCTTTCTTTTTATTTGGAGGCATAATGGGGGTAGTTGGATTGCATATGGAGTAATAAAGGAGTGCCCTCATGTATGAGGACACATGGCAAATTTGAAGGGGTTAGTTCACACCTACGAAGGAAGTGCTTTGATCAAGGAGATGCCACATGGCATCATGGCCCCTTTTCACACCTTTCAAAGAGGAGAAAACATTGTTTAGAGAGTAGCATCCTACATGGATGCATCTAGAACAACCTCTCTCTCTATTATCAAGAAATAATCAGTGTTTTAGGGAGGGCTTTGATGAGGAGCTGTACACTTGGCTGTTGAGAAATATAGCTCAGACATGAACTTCGCACAAGTTCAGTTTGAATGTTTTAGAAGTAGTTCGAGATATTTCCTAAAGCAACTCTATTTTGTAATTCACCTTAGGAAAAAGTGAAAAGTCTTATATTTAGCTGTTGAGTCTAATAAAGTGTATTTCATGTGTTAATGACTTATACTATAATTAATCTCAGCCGTACATCTCACAGAGAGATTAGGTTTTGGTAGATTAGGGTTTCGGCTAAAGTATAAAGATAGGTGTTATGAACACAATACATAATAAAACATAAATAATAATAAATAATCAATAGTTAATGATTAATAATGATGAGACACCTTCATGATGAAAGGTCATGTCTTTTCATGAAGGGGCACCCCTACTTGGGTATATAAGGCCCTCATTATCATTGTACTCATCATCGATCTCATTATCATCTTATTCATATTCTTATACATTTATTATTAAATATATTTACTATCCATAAATGGATTATTGCGTACTGTCCTATTTATACTCGATATTTACATAGTGAACCAGCTTGGTTCACCACAGTGGTATCAGAGCCTCATTACTGATCTTGGCCATTGGCCATATAGGCTTTTAGCCACACTGAAATTCTTTAAGAGCTTCTCTAAATTCTGGTTATTGACCACCACCAAGCTTTTGGCCATCCTAAAACCATAAAATTCGTTTTTCTGTTATTGAGGAAAGTTGATCGAGAAAGAAATACTCTGTTGCAAAATTAAAAAGAAAATTCAGATATTCTTGATATTGCAATTCAAGTCTAAATCCAAGTTGCCCATCAGAGAAAAGAACAAACGGTTAATCAGAAGCCTTGTGCAGAATTCTAAATTACAATAAAAAAAAATTGTGGATCTATTAAAAAAATTATTAGTGCTATAAAAGGAGAGTTGCCACTGTACATTACAATAGTGGTTTCGCTGTTGTATTAATTTAAGAAAATAAAATAAAAATCCTAGCAAGATAGTATTTAACGACCAAATACATTGGGAAAAAGTGACACCAGCAAGCCAGGGTTAACGTGGAACCGGATTAGTTTGTCACACCGCTGGGAATAAAAAAATAAAATATATCTCCAAATTATTATTAATAGTAGATAATACACAATTATTCTCTTCACAGCAATCACGTCACGACTCTTCTGGTGTAGCAAGAGTCCACGGATAAAAAAATTGTACCCACCAATCCATACAGTCGTTTCTCTACTAGCATCGTACCTTTCCGTATGCTCTACCATCCGTACATTCAGCTACTGTATGTACACAATCCTCTGTCAGCCAACAAATCTCAGGTCTACCGTACCACTGCACCAATTTTCTCATACCGTTTTCCGTACTAGCATCGATTATAAAAAATCAATTGTACGGTATCGATCCGTACGGACGCATCAGTACAGTCACTATTCATTCTAAACATCGTTCAGTTTAAAAACCACAGATTATATTGTTAATGTGTGTAAAGGTCCAAGGATTAAAAAACATATAAAGTGAATACATTATTATATTCTATAATTCATTCATATAACTTTTAAGCAAAATAACTAAAAAAAGGTAAAGGTGAAAAAGTAAATACGTTATTATATTATTAAGAGAACTTTAAGGAAAAAAAAGGATATTTAAAAGTTCTTATATATATATATATGTATATTTACTATTATTGGAGAAAGAAGAGTAAAAGGAAGAGTTCAAATTCAAGGGTTATAAAAAAAAAAAAGAGTAAAAGGAAGAGTTCAAATTCAAGGGTTATAAAAAAAAATCGAGTTTAAAAAAGTTGTATGGAAAAAAAGAGTAATTTTATCAAAAGGTTACTTAAGATATCATTTATCGCAAATTATCGACGAAAGCAAATTGGGTCCAATATTGAAGAAAAAAGAAGATTTCCCAAAACTTTTAGTAAAACTATTTATGCCTTATTTCGAATCAAAGGAACACTTGCAGGAAAGGATATTATTATCTCTATTGCTCCTACTCAGGATAATAATTATGTTAGTACTGAATGTGCTAACCAATTAGTGATTCCTAAGTCAAATATTATTGAAACAATAGACTCAATGGGTGAAAAACAATATAACATAAACAATTTACAACTTAGCATTGGAGACTATACTTTTGTATCGCAATTCATTGTTAAATCTTTATTTCGTGATGATAGTGACATAATTCTAGGTTCATCCTAGATGGAAGCACTAGGATCCTTCATCCTAAACACGAAGAAGTTTTTGACATTTTCATATAAAAAGAAAAAAATAACATTACAAGGCTCTACATTGGAGTCAAATCCAGTAACATCGGAAGACTTTAAAGATATCTCTAAGGTAATACTTCAAGAAAATAAAAAATCAATGCAAAATATGCAAAAAGAAATTGATAAAATTATCACAGACAAAAACAAAGAAATTTCTCGCCTCAAGAATCATAGTCAAAACTTAATCGCCCAAATTAAGAAGTTAAAAGGTGAGGAGAAGTTGCAATCAGAATCGTTAAAACAACTTACTAGCAAGAATTCGTTGATTGATAAGGAAACAATGACTGATCCCATCGAAATAAAGAAATCATCAATTGTAAAGATCTAAATTGCAGAGAAAGGAACAAATACAAGTCCAGTTGAAGTTGAGACTACGTCAGATGTTGGAGTACAAACAATAGAAGCTCCAAGTGTAACTCACCAATAGAAGTTCATCAATTAACAAAACAACATCGGTGAGTAAGGAAAATCAAGAAAATGCTACGTGTACGATAAGGGAAAATCAGGCTACATGAACTCCTTATCGGCATCCAAATCATAAGAGCAGATATCTTAACCAGACAGAGTATCAATATAATTTAGGACGGAAACAATCGACTTATTTTTCAAAAAATATTGATACCAATGCAAGTAAATCTCATGATATCAGTGCATCGTGGAAGTGCAACATTCCGCAAAAGATTGAATTAGGATGGTCAGGTCCTTTTTTGATTCGACAATTTTGCTCAGCACTCAGAGGTTCATATCGTCTCATATCGTCAACTACGACAACTCCCAGAACAGTGAAAGATGAGAAGACATTACAAGCCAAAGAAAAAGTCATCAAGCCTTTTCATCAATATGCTTTGAGGACAAATCATTTTTAAGGGGAAGGCAATGTTATGAACACAATACATAATAATAAATGTAAATACATAATAAAACATAAATAATAATAAATAATCAATAGTTAATGATTAATAATGATGAGACACCTTCATGATGAAAGGTCATGTCTCTTCATGAAGGGGCACCCCTGCGTGGGTATATAAGGCCCTCATTATCATTGTACTCATCATCAATCTCATTATCATCTTATTCATATTCTTATACATTTATTATTAAATATATTTACTATCCATAAATGGATTATTGCGTACTGTCATATTTATACTAGATATTTACATAGTGAACCAACTTGGTTCACTGCAATAGGTCAAGCTTGTATGGATCTGTACATTACAGTACAACTAGTAGATCCGTACAACTGTATATCAGGGTTGTACAACAATTGTTTCTATTTTTCAAGGTTGTATGGATCTATATAGTATTGTACAACCAACAGATCCGTACAACCGTACAATAGGCAATACATCCATAAGGCAGGGTCGTACAACAATGGTTCTATTTTTGTTTTTGTTTTATTCTTTCTTCAGTTTTACTCTCTTCAGCAGGCTGTACACCTCAGGTTATGGGTGAATTTATTAACTGTACAACTGCTAAGTTTTAACAACTGTGGAGGTTTCCCCGTAAGCTTTGATTGGTTGAATGATAAGTTGATTTACGCTTCCATTATTTATTGTTTCCAACTATTGTGTGGTTGTTGCAATATTAAAAAATTAATTTATGAGTTATTTAATAAATAAAATATTAGGATAGCGGTCACCTAGGGTTGGGAAAATTTACATGGTATCAAAGCTATTTCTTTGATTGAGATTCTCAAGGGTTTGCTACTGTAAATCAATTGTTCGAAACAAGGACCAATAGTTAGAGGGTTTAAATATTTCTTTTCAAAACTAATTTTCAGATCTGAGAGTTTGGGTAGTAGATCTCAGAGATGGCATTAGCTAGCCTCAAATTCGAGGACCGATTTGATGGTGCTTCAAATTTCTTGTCTTGGAAAGTTGGGGTTACACTCTTATTGGAAGAGAATGATCTTTGGGATATTGTCAATGATGTTGTGCCTTCGCCTGTAGATCTACAACAATTGGCAGCTCACAAGAAGAAGGAAGTGAAGGCCAAGTGGATGATTATGGATGCGATTAAGGATCACCTTATTCCTTACCTATCTGAGAAGAAGATGGCAAAGGAAATGTTCGATGCCCTTGTTAGCCTCTAACATAGTGAGAACATAAATATGAATATGTTATTGCGAAACAAACTTAGAGCCATAGAGATGACAAGAGCAAATTTAGTTACTAGTATGGCAAAGGAAATGTTTGATGCCCTGGGTAGCCTCTACCAGATTGAGAACATAAACATGAAGATGATATTGCGGAACAAACTTAGAGCCATAGAGATGACCATAACGAATTCAATTACCAGTTACCTTATGAAGGCCACGCAGATTCGTGATCAACTTGCAATAGTTGGGGAGAAGATTGTAGATGCAGAGCTAGTGAAAATGGCACTGAATGGATTCCCAGCTTCATGGGAACCATTTGTCAAAGGTATTTGTGCTCATGAGAACCTTCCTAACTTTGAAAGGTTGTGGGATGTCCGATGACTGTATCCAGGAGGAGACTTGGATGGAGTCAAAAGCCAACAAGAAGGGTGGTGACGAGAACTTAGCTCTATTTCTATAGACAAATAAAGGACAGAGGTAAAGGGTCCAGTAAGGGTAAGGGAAAGAATGATGAGTCAAGCTCACAACCAGGGAAGACAAAATTGAGTAAATAAAGTGCTTCATTGTCATAAGCATGGACATTATGCGTCACAGTTTCCAGATAAGAAGGGAAAAAAGTGGCAGGCTTTGTAGAAACTCAGATGAAAGAGTTGGCTGCCAAGTTTGAGAAAGATTTCTCAATGGTATCTTGCCTTTCTACCAGCATGGTTATGAGGAATGCATGGTATGTGCACAGCGGGTACTATGCACAGTGGGGCATCTCGTCGTATGACATCATCTCAATAATTGTTTTCTAGTCTAACAAAACAGGATTGAGGGGTTCAGGTTGAGCTTGGTGATGATGCCAAGTACCCAGTAGCAGGAGTTGGCACCATTCCCTTTTGGCTCTAGTGAGATAACTCTTTAGACTTTGATGATGTTTTGTTTGTTCCAGGTCGCAGGAAGAATTTGCTTTCAGTTTCGGTTATGGAGGATAAGGGCTATGTTGTGGAGTTCAAGAACGAGCAAGTTGTCATCAGGCTGAAGGAATCTAGCCTAGATACAACTTAGCTAATAGGGGTTAAAGAATTTGATCTTTATAGGTTGCATGGTGAAGCTGTTCGAGCCCTAGTTCATAACAATGATAGCCTGTGCGAGTTGTGACATAAGAGGAAGGGGCACTTGTATCACAAGGCGTTGCCTATTCTGAGGGAGATAGTCCCAAGTCTTCTAGAGTTCAACATTGAGTAGTAGAGAGTATGCAAAGGGTGCATGCTTGGAAAGCATGCCAAGGATGCCTTCCCAAGCAGCGAGCATAGGTCTAAGGAGATTCTAGACCTAGTGCATTCGGATGTTTGTGGACCGTTGTCAATAGCATCAATTTTAGGAAGCATGTATTATGTTTCCTTTATTGTTGACTTCTCTCGCAAGACTTGGATCTACTTCTTAAAGACCAAGGATGAGGTCTTTGGTAGCTTTCAAGAGTTCAAAGCTCTAGCTGAAAACCATATAGGGAAGAAGATCAAATTCTTGAGATCTAACAATGAGGGTGAGTATACCTCCAAGGAGTTCGAGGGTTTTTGCAAGGACGCATGGATCAAGAGGGTGCTAAACTGTTCTGTACAACCCATAGAAGATTGGGGCTGCAGAGTAGAAGAATTGATCAATCATAGGGTTTGCTAAGGGCATGATTCATGACCAGGACTTGTCGATGTTTCTTTGGGGAGATGCATGCAATGCAACACTCTACATCCATAATAAGTGACCTCATAGGATCTTGGAGGACAAGTCACTAGAGGAGGCATTCACTAGTGTTAAGCCAGAGGTGAGTCATTTCCGTATCTTTGGATGTCCAGTTTATATCCATGTACTGGTGGAGAAGAGCACCAAGTTGGAGCCCTCCAATAGGAAGGGTTTATTTGTAGGTTACACTGAAATTGCAAAGGCCTACATTGTCTATTTCTAGAGTAGAGGAAGACAATAGTGAGTAGGGATGTAAAGTTTGAGGAAGACTTTGCATCTAGGAAGTCCCATGGGCCTATTCCAATGATAGAGGATGAGGAATAAGAGGCTCTGGAGGTTGAGCCAGGGTCACTAGTGACTTCCAACGCAAGATAGCAGCTTTCAGATGAAGAGGAGGAGACATTAGCGTCTTCTAGTTTTGTCAGGAGATCTTGATGGTTCACTCAAGCATTAAGGGATTCTCAGGGTTGTGTTGAGACTCTTAGGAGAACATTTAGAGAGAGCAGACCTTCGAAGAAGTTTCTAAATTACATGGCATTGATGAGCAAAATCATAGGTTCCGAGCCTTCCAACTTTCGGGAGGCAACACACTAGTAGGTATGGTGGGATTCCATGGTGGAGGAGTACACCTCCATCATGAAGAATGATGTTTGGAACATAGTGCCAAGATTAGAGGGGAAGTGAGTAGTGAGTTCCAGGTGGTTCTACAAGATCAAACATGCAACAGATGGTAGAATTGAGAAGTTCAAGGCGAGGTTCGTGGCAAGAGAGTTTTCCTAGAAAGAGGGAGTGGACTACAAGGAGACATTTGCTTCAGTCACCAGGTACACTTCCATTATATCAGTGATGTCCTTAATTTCATTGATGGGATGGAGGATACATTAGATGGATGTGAAGACAACTTTTGTTAACGGGATCATTGAGGAAGAAGTGTACATAGAGCAACCTTAAGGCTTTGAGGTAAATGGGAAGGATTCTCATGTTTGCAGGCTTAAGAAAGCCTTGTATGGACTCAAGCAGGGACCATGAGCATGGTATTCCAGGATAGATGGTTATTTGCAGAGTATGGGCTTGACCAAAAGTGAAGCGGATCCTAACTTATGTTATATATTTGTTGGGACTAATTTGCTCATTTTGGTGTTGTATGTAGATGACTTTTTTCTTATAGGTGCAGAGATGTTCATTGCAGGGTGCAAAGCAGATATGGCTGCTAAGTTTAAGATGAAGGACATTGGCATGATGCATCATTATTTGGTTTGGAGGTTTGGCAGATATTCCTGGGCAGGGTAAGTATGGAGTTGAGATCCCGAAGAGGTTCCGGATGGAGGATTGCAAACCTCTGGCCACATCCATGATTAGTAATCTGAAGAAGGTGACAACTTCAGATTCAGAGTTGGTGGATCCCAAGTTGTTCAGGCGGTTGATAGGTTCCTTGATGTATTTGGTCAACGCTAGACCAGATATATGTTTTGCAGTGAACACCTTGAGTCAGTTCATGATGGAGTCGAGGCATGAGCATTGGTTAGCAACAAAACATGTTCTCAGATACTTGAGGGGCACAATGGAGTATGGTCTGAGATATCTTCGAGATGGTGAAGTGAAGATGCAGGTATATATAGACTCAGATTGGGTAGGAAGTGTAGCAGAGAGGAAGAGAACCTTAGGGTGCTGCTTTAGCTTGGGTTCAGCGATGATTTCTTGGTTGAACAGGATGCAGACTTAGATATTAGACATACGCATTAATAAAGTCACTTCAACTTTAGGATATTTTATGCTTTATTTCACTTTAGTGTGTTTCTCGGTCTATCCCACATTCATAAAGTGGATTGACTCGACTAGCTTGTAACCCTTTATAAGAAATCTTTCGCTTTCTAATTATGAATGCAATCTTTGTTTTCTTTATGTGTTCGTGTTACTGTCATAGTCTTCTTAAACTTGCTGTTCTGCTGGCATAAACATAAATGCACTTTTATGAGATTGTTTGTCTCAAAATTATGTTGTCCTCTAATCTTGCCGTGTATATGATCTCACAATCACTCTTTCAGCAGAACCTCCATAGCTTTCTACTTGCTTGTGGATTTTCTTCAGTTCTCTCTTATCATTGTATCTTCATAATCATTATATGAGACACAAGCTCAAGATCCCTTTTTCAAAGTTCAATTAGATGGTATGGAAGTTTTTCTCTGAACACCTTCAATATTTGTTTTCTTTGCTATGGGATTGTGAACTCTCTTCCCAACTTCTATGTGGCATCCCCCCTGTGTCAAGGCCCTAGGTAACACTGATGCTGTGCAATTAGCTTTTCTACTTTTTTACAATATGCAAAAAGTTGATTCGATTAAGCGGCTGAATAATCTTTCTTGGAGGCATTCTCTCTAACTTTACCTGAATTTTTTTAACCTGAGCAGCTCAACAACCTGCTTTCGTATAACTTAAATCCAGGGAAAACAATCAACAGTAGAATACCAAGAACTTAAAGCACTAAACACCTTTCATGGAGTTAAATTGGTCAAGCATCATGGCAGAGCTTTTCGACTTATCTGTTTTTCATTTCCCTTATCTGTTAGTTTGTAGTTCCTAGCTAAATACTTAGCTCTTCTTTTACTTTCAGTATTGATCTAGGAGTTGCTTTTGCATTCCTATGTTGTATTTACAGTGTACACTGGATTGTACCTGTTAGTCCCTTTGACCAACTTTTGTCGTCATTCGTTGGACATTAATAAAATTATCTTACGTTATTTACCTGACAGTTTCTTCTCCTCTCCTGAAAGAATAAAATCCAGGTCATGGGATAGATGTGTGYGATATTTTTGTCTTTGATCCACTAGAAATAGCAAAAAACAACTTTCTATTTATTAATATCTATATCCCAAAAAGTTCTGTTTCTACAATAATAGCTTTTGAAAGCATGCTTATTTTGATGCTACCACTATGAATAATGTGTATTTTCCTTTGTCATATTTTCTTGCTCTCTTTGGATAATGGACAGGGTTTTGGGATCCCGGTTGAGTTTTGTTTTTACAGTCAGGCCTGCTAATTTCACTCAGATTAGTTCATTTGTCCCAGATACTGTAAAGCTATATTCTCTATGAAAACCTAAACATCCCATGCTAACCAAGTACTCATGCTCCTAATCCCTTAAGGGTGGTAATGTTCCTTGAAAGAGATTTGATATCAAAGCTTTCCTGGAGATGAAATGATTCCTGTCGGTTTCATGGATGTATGTCGAATAGACAGATTTTCATTTCTATTTTAGAAGAATACCACTTTTTCCAAGCAATATTTGATCTTTTTTTGGTTGGATATTGTCAATGTTATGCTGTTTGTTTGCTTTTCCAAACTAAAGACTTTCTGCTTTCTTCAGATGCATCTATGTCAGAAAACAACAGAGGATTCTGGGATGACATTTTGAAATATATGGAAACACTGTATTTTGGTTTTAAGCAGGAATGTATATTTGTTTGACCCGGTGCATTATTACCTGCTAAGAAACAATCTTCAAAGCTAAGAAGAGAGGCAGTGATTTTTTCAATATTGAGTTGGTGAGGCTCAGTCTTGAACATACTCCTTGGCCACCTATGTTCTCACTGTAGCTTGGGAGGCAATGCATGATTTAATTTATAATACCGAGTAAGGTAATATTTAAATAAGAATTCTCTCTATGCTATATATAATATGCCACATGAAACAATAATACCATTCCATAACTTAATTAGTTTATCTAATTTTGTAATTTAATTAATTTATCTAATTTTGTTAATTACATGCTTGAGGTGTCATTCATCTATTTCATGCGCTTGAGTTATAATTTGTATGTGTTTTTATGCTTCATCCTATAAACTCAAATCTCTATTTCCTGACATTTTTGCCGAGCAATAAAATTTTACCCTCTTAATATCATCCAGACTTCTGTTTTATTGATTTTCAGGATGCATAGACAGCCAGAACATGTGATGACATTCTTGCTTGCAGAAATGGGAACAAGTGGTTCTCTTGACGGACAACAACGGTTGGTTATTAAGGGAAGATTCGCCCCTAAGAATTTTGAGGGTATTTTAAGAAGATATATCAGTAAGTGTCTTTAATTTGTGCCATCTTGTTTTTAGGAGAAAGTTTAACAGCTTTGGACGCCTAAAGAAAATTAAAGAAACTTTTTATTATCAAGTATTCATAATTAAAGAAGTTAATGCTGGTTTTGGGTTGTTAGAAAGAAATTTCATTGATTTTTCTTATTCTGTCTGTCCTGAACATATTTTATTGTAATTTGGTAAAACACGAAATACCTCATTTTTCCTCGTTTCTTTTCTAGGTATGGGTACTACTTGCGTAGAACAGGGGCGTTGACCCCTAATGCAATCATGTTTGGGTATGACAGATAAATGTATGTTAAATTTGAACAAAAGGATAGTTCTCATTTACCAGGATACAGATATAGGAATAGATATGAAGTTGAACACATCATGAAACATTGAAAATACTTCTGTCATCATTATGATGATGCTCAATCCATAAAAGACTGTCCAGAAATTGTAAATTGTAAATATTTTTCTGTAATATCAGATGTATTTAAAAAAAACAGTGCACTGTTTCCAACTGGAAATTTCTTCAGTGTGCTCAGTATGCTGCCCATTAGAAAACACTATCAGTCCAGCAAATATTAAAAACTCTGCTCAAAAACTGTATAATATTCTCCTTTTTGAAGAAAAACAGTGGTAACACCATCTCTCCCCAGCTGTGTTATTTTTCTTTAAACCCAGTGAACTAATTTCTGCATCCAATAATTTTTATACCCAGAAACCAAACAGCAATACACAGATCTGATTCTGAACTATGAAGCAGAAATATACATAGTTAAATAACCTCGCAATGCCCAGTGGAAATAACAGAAACCATTCACACAATTTTAACACAGCAGATTAACCCTGGAAACCCCGACTCTGGGGAAAACCAGCAAACTTGGGTTTATTATTTCAGCTTCAGCAAATTAGAAAATTATTACAAAAAAGCCAAACCTGGCAATCTCATTCACCATAAAAATTGGCTTGGATCAAGGCTGGGCCTGCTGAATTTTTGGCCTCACCCGTACATCCTGTACAGCTGCTTGCTGCAGGTATGGCTGAGTGTTACAGCCCTCACACGGCCTCAGCTCTGCTGTAGGAAATACAGCTGGAGCAAATCCAGCCTCCGTCACCTCACACGGCACCCTACTCGGCCCTCAACCCTCCTCTTGACCTCTTGCTGAAGACGCGGCCCTCATGGCCCTAGCACAATAGAACTCGGCTCCTCTTGGCACCTTGATCCCACTGCCCTGCTGGAAATGAAGGCTTGCTGCCTTCCTATATCCCTCTTGGCACTTGTAATCTGCAAGGAATAAACCCTCACTTGCCCTCCTTTGATTTGTAGCTGAAACCCTTTTGGTGTCATTCACCAAATCAATGATTCTCTTCAAGCCACCCCCTCTGCTTTTAAATCTCCAGCTAAGTGATTCAATGGTGGAGATTAAATCCCCAACGTGTCAAATCAATGGCTATGATCTAATCTGAAACTCACTTTGACTTTTGAATGAGTCCAAAAGAAGCTTCTCACAGAGAGTTAACTAATACTGATTAATAATTGACATTTCATAAGTTTCAACTTAGGAAATATTTAAATGACACTTAATCAGATTAATTAATCACATTTTCCTAAGTTAGACTTAGGAAAAATTTAAATGACTTGGAGAAACATTAATCCATGTGTTTTTGGCTTGCATGACACCTTGCCTAAGCCAAGACACCTGTCCTTGCTACAATATTACAACTCTCCATCTTAGTGAGGAGGGTGTTCTCCACTATTCCCATCTTATCCTTGAGGAAGACAAACTTGCCTTTCATCAAGGCCTTGGTGAGAATATCTGCCACCTGCTCAACTGTAGTTGAAATGCACCCTTCTGTACACAATCTTGAATGAAGTGATACCTGATGTCGATGTGCTTCAACCTATCATGGAATACCGGATTCTCAGAGAGTTTGATGCAACTCTGATTATTAGTGTATGATGGTCGGTGCTAGCTCTTGACCGAACAATGCCACTAGCAGTTTCCGAAGCCTTACGGCCTCACATGCTGCCATGCTCACTGCCATGTATTTCTCTTCCGCAGAACCCAATGCAACAGACTTATGCTTCCTGCTGAACCAAGAGACAACTCCCGATCCCAAGTTGAAACAACACCCTGAAGTGTTTTTTCTGTCCACTACATTGCTTGCCCAATTTGCATCTTGTATAGCCAATCAACTTCACTCCATCTCTATGAGCATACCTCAACCCATACTCAACTGTTCCATGTAGGTACCTCAATATATGTTTCGCTGCTGTCCAATGTGCTCTCCTTGGTTCAACCATGAACTGATTGAGAGTATTCATAGCAAAACAAATGTCTGGCCTAGTATTGACCAGATACATGAGATAGCCTATCAATTGCCTGTATAAGGTAGGGTCCACTGCTTCCTGCTTGGAAGCATCTATCTTCTTCCAATTAGTAACCATGGGTGTAGACATAGGCTGACAGTCTTGCATCCTGAATCTCTTCAAGATCTCCACTGTGTATTTCTCATGTGCTAGGAAAATCTTGCCATCTCGTTGCCACACCTCCAATCCAAGAAAATAGTGCATCAACCCCAAGTCCTTCATATCAAGCTCCGAAGCAAGATCCCTCTTGCAATTTGCAATAAGCCTTTGTGAACCTGTAAGAAATAGATCGTCCACATATAACACGAGAATGAGTGGCTTTCCCCCTATCATGATATAATAGAGATTTGAGTTTGCCTCATTTTTCATGAAGCCCATTCCCTGCAAGTAACTATCAATTCGCTCATACCACGCTTTGCGTGCCTGCGCCCATACACTGCTCTCTTCAGTCTACATACATGGGACTCCCTCCCATATTCCTCAAAACCCTCTGGCTATTCTATATACACTTCCTCCTTAATAACTCCATTGAGGAAAGTTGTCTTGATGTCCATTTGATGAATTTGCCTACCCATCTCTACTACTAATGAGATCACGACCCTGATGGAAGTATATCTAGCTACCAGGGCAAATGTATCGTCGTAGTCAACTCCCTCTTTATGAGAGAACCCCTTAGCCACGAACCTAGCTTTGAATTTCTCAATGCTGCCATCTGCAACATGCTTGATCTTATAGATCCAATGAGACCTAACCATTGATTTGTCTTCTGGTCTTGGCACCACCTCCCAAACATCATTCTTCATGATGGAGGCATGCTCCTCCACCATGGCATCTTGCCAAACCTGCTATTACGATGCCTCCCGAAAACTGGAAGGCTCCTTGTCAATGAGATCACTCGTCAACGCCATATACCCTAAATATCGTTGTGGTGGCCTGCTCTGTCTGGCACTCGTCCTAGGAGCACCCACAAACTCTTGAGCATCTCGTAATGTCTGAGAAACCTCTCGGCTCATCTTCCTCCCTTCAGTAGGAGGTACAATCTCGGTGGGTGGAGCTTCATACTCCTCATCTTGCTTCACTTCCCGAGTACTAGTCCCAATACCTGTACCTGTCCCTGTGACCTGTACCTGTGACTCTTGTTCCTCCTTTGGAGCTATCGACTCCCGATCCCCTGCTATTGCTGGTACATCATAAGACTTCTTGAAAGACTTCTCCTCCTCGAATCTCACATCCCTTCTGACCACTGTCTTCTTTAATGTTGGAACATAGACTCGATAGGCTTTCGAGGTTTCACTGTAGCCAACGAAGATCCCCTTCGTTGTAGTGGAATCCAACTTCGTCCTCTTGTCAGAGGGAACATGACAATAGACTAGGCAACCGAATATCCTGAAGTGACCAACTTCTGGCTTCTTTCCTGTAAATGCTTATTCAGGATTTTGTGAGGACTCCTGTTATGTATGTATACTGCAACAGTGCATGCCTCTACCCATAGAAACTTGGGCAGATCCTAGTCATAAAACATAGCTCTAGCAACACCAACAATGGCCATGTTCTTCTGTTCCACTACCCCATTCTGTTGAGTGTTATAGGGAACTGCCAATTCCTTCTTGATCCCTGTCTATGCACATAACTCCTTGAAGGCTTTCCCTCTGTACTCACCTCCATTGTCTGATCTGATAACCTTTATCTTCCTTCTTGTCGCATTCTGCACAAGAGTCTTAAAGTCTTGGAAGTGATTGACGACCTCATCTTTGGTCCTCATGAAGTAGATCCAGGTTTTCTTGGAGAAATCATCAATGAATGTGACAAAATACTCACCTCCCGTCAAGGATGCTGAAGACATAGGTCCGCATACATCTGAATGCACTAAATCCAATATGCCCTTTGATCTATTGTCGTTGCTTTCACATACTTTCCCAAGGCACACCCTTTACACACGTCACTGTGCTCGATGCTCAACTCTAGAAGGCCAGTCACTATCTCCTTAAGCACATTAAGTGCCCCATGGTGTAAGTGAGCCATCCTCCTATGCCACAATTCCCATTTCTTTACTGCTGTTGATCAATGCCTAAGGTGACTCAAATTGCAACCTGTATAACTTGCGTGACTCAATCCCTACCATCTTGGCCTGCTTCGACCCTCTGGGCTGAATGTAGACTTTCGGTCCTCTGAATGACACATCATACCCCCGTCTTGATGTGCCGAAACTGATATCAGGTTCTTGGTCATCCCTGGTACGTACAACACATCTGTAAAACTGAATGTCTTGCCTGACTCCCTCTGAATGGTGACTATCCCTCGTCCTACTGGAGTACATTTGGACTTATTCCCCATTTCCATATCAAAATTCATCTCCTCCTCTCTGAAACTGGAGAAGTATTTTCTAAGTCCCGTCATATGATATAACGCACCACTATCAATATACCACACCCCTGTGACCCGTGTGCTTGAGATAGAGAGGCAAGCGATGAGTGAGAAATCCTCATCAAATCTGGAAGAAAACTCATCAATGTCCATTGAAGCTGCTGTCTGAGATTTTTTCTTATCCTTCTTTTTGTTAGGAAATTGACTGGCATAGTGTTCTGGCTTGTGACAAGCAAAACATTTGACTTTGCTCATGTCATGTTTCTTCTCTCCCGTGTAGGTCTGCCCACTACCTGAGCCTTTCTTGGTTTTGGCTTTGCCCTTTCTTGCAAGAGCAATGTTTTCTTCTTCCTCACCGTTATGACGACTGCTGCTACCACTAAGAGATGCTAACCTCGGCTCTTCTTGCATGAAGTTATCCCACAATCGATCCCAGTCTGGAGTGTGTTCCCTGGCAACAATGCCTCTCACAAAGACATCCCATGACTTGGAGAAGCCATTCAAGGCTATCTTCACAAGTTTAGTGCCATCCACTGTTTCTCCAACAGCTGCCAATTCATCCTTTACTTGTCCTAGTCTGGTGACATAGGAGGATACACTTTCCTCGTTTCCCATCTTGGTATTTTGGAGTTTCTCCTTCAAAACCATCTTTCTGTTGAGGTTTGAATTCTGGTACAGTTTAATGATTGCTTCCCCATCTTCCTAGTTGTATCCAATCCTGAAAGGTGAGGGACTATATGGTCCTTGACCCCATCCAGAATGATACGCCTTGGCTTGGCATCATTCTTCTTGTGAGCTTCAGCTTGCTGTGCATCAGTTGGAACTGCAATAGTCTTCTCCACAAATTCTTTGAGCCCATACTTCTCCAATGACAACAATATACGCTCCTTCCAAATGCCAAAGTTAAATGCTCCATCTAACCTGTCCTCGAATCTGATACCTGGAATAGACATGATTCTGAAAACCCTTCTACCACAACCTCCTGGATCTGAAGATTACTGCTGGCTGAAAATACTTGTGTGAACCCCTGGCTTCCTTCTCAGAGGCAAAGCTCTGATACCATGTTATTTCTGTTTAAACTTTAAACCCAATGAACTAATTTCTGCATCCAATAATTTTTATACCCAGAAACAAAACATAAATACACAGATCTGATTTTGAACTATGAAACAGAAATATACTGAGTTAAATAACCTTGCAATGCACAACGGAAATAACAGAAACCATTCACACAATTTTAACACAGCAGATTTACCCTGGAAACCCCAACTCTGGGGAAAACCAGCAAACGAGGGTTTATTATTTTAGCTTCAACAAATCAGAAAATTATTACAAAAATGCCAAACATGGCAATCTCATTCACCATAAAATTGGCTTGGATCAAGACTGGGCCTGCTGAGTTTTCGGCCTCACCTGTACAGCCTGTACGGCTGCTTGCTGCAGGTATGGCAGAGTGTTACAGCCCTCACGTGGCCTTGGCTTTGCTGTAGGAAATACGACTGGAGCAAATCCAGCTTCCGTCACACGGCACCCTACTTGGCCCCAAAACCAACTTTCAACCCTCCTCTCGGCCTCTTGCTGAAGATGCGGCCCTCATGGTCCTAGCACAACAAAACTCGGCCCCTCTTGACACCTCGATCCCATGGCCCTGCTGGAAATGAAGTCTTGCTGCCTTCCTATCTTCCTCTTGGCACCTGTAATCTGCAAGGAATAAACCCTCATTTGCCCTCCTTTGATTTGCAGCTGAAACCCTCTTGGTGTCACTCACCAAATCAATGAATCTCCTCAAGCCACCCCCTCTGGTTTTAAATCTCCAGCTAAGTGATTCAATGGTGGAGATTAAATCCCCAATGTGTCAAATCAATGGCTATGATCTAATCTGAAACTCACTTTGACTTTTGAATGAGTCCAAAAGAAGCTTCTCACAAAGAGTTAATTAATACTGATTAATAATTGACATTTCCTAAGTTTCAACTTAGGAAATATTTAAATGAGACTTAATCAGATTAATTAATCACATTTTCCTAAGTTAGACTTAGGAAAAATTTAAATGACTTGGAGAAACATTAATCCATGTATCTTTGACTTGCATGACACCTTGCCTAAGCCAAGACACCTGTTCTCGCTACAATATTTCAACAAGCTGTAGCAAATGTCCTTCAACCATCAGTTAAAATCACCCTCCATGTCACTGAGAAGCACCATTCTGCTGGTTGTGCTGCACAAGGCTATAAGCAATTTTCTAAATGATCAAATAATGTAATAGATAAAGTTGCTTTTCAGTTAGGAGGGTCCCTGGTTTGAAGATGTCCATCCCTCCTAACATCCAAGGTTGGGGGGAAGAATCTCTGAATGGAAGACTAGTTGCTCAAGTGGACCTAGAGAGCATTACTTTGTACAGAGTGAGTCCGGCTCTGGGACCTCTTCATGCTGGTCTATCTGTTGCCCTGGTGGGATCTGGAATTGGAGCTCCTCAAAAGTCTTGTGGAGGTCGGTTGACCAGTCAGATTGAAGAGGTTCGAGAACATGTCCAAGGTTCCACTGATCTAGTGTCTGAAATTATCTGGGCATCAACTTGCTGTGTGTTTCCACCCGTAGACAAGACAATAGGGAAGAAGGAGGTTACAGATTTTTGTTTTGCAAGTTAAAATTTTTTGTTCCTTTTTGGTATTATTATTGTTAAATGGTATACAATATTGGGTACAATCTCAGACAGATCTGGAATGCATCTTGCTTGGATCTGTACTATGCAATGTCCCTTTCCAAGTGATCACTCAAGGAGAACGACTTAGTAGCCTATTTGATTTCCGTAGGCTATAGTCGAAAAAGAAGGGAATTAATGGATTAATTATTTAATGTCATTAAGAGGAAAAACAACATTATAAAGTGACATTGAGTTTTTAAATAAAAAGGTGTTAAAAGTGACTTGGAGAGAATTATGAATAAAACCTTATATAGTTACTTTTTAATTATTCATTGAGCGATAAAAAGGAAAGGGAGGATAAAAGAGAAATAAGAGTTCATTTCTCTCATTATTCATTTTACTAAATCGATTTGGAGAAGAGCTCTTGTGGCTTCTGGGGTTTTGGAGCAAAACTTTTGTTGATAATTGGTTTTGGTGGTGAAAGATTCCACCCTAGCTGATTAGTAGGGAAGATCATCTAGATTTTCCACTTGCATTCATTGTTAAGGGGATCGATTCATCTTTTGCAGTAGATTGGGTTTTTGTGGAGGCCAAATTTCTTTCGGAAGAGGCTGAGTTAGTTTTCTGGAGGTAGTATTGTTTGGTTTAGGTAGTGTTCATCTAGCAGCAGCCGAGTTCTCTAGTGTGGAGGCCGAGTTTGCTTGTAAGGGTCAAGTTCTTTGGTGGGGGAGGTCGAGTCTTCCTGGGGGAGCCGAGATCTCTTGTGTGGGGGCTGGATCTCTTGTGAGAGGGCCGAGTTCTCTAGTGTGGAGGTCAAGTTTTGTGTGAGGGTCGAGTTCTTTGGTGAGGGAGGCCGAGTCTTCCTGGGAGAGCCGATTCTTTGTGGTGGAGACCGATTCTGTCCTTAGCAGCAGTTCGTAGGCTTTGGAGGGCCGATTCAGCAACCATTACAGAGCCAACTCTCATCTCCATTCTTTCAGCAAATCGTGCCACAAATGGCAAGTGTATTTCAAGTCTGGCCCATAATAATTCAAACCAAATCTGTGAGTTGTTTGCTGTTGTAATTGTTCAGCGGTGAGTGATAATAAATCAGAGCAGATTGGTTATGTTTCTTTGCTATTATAACAGTTTGACTGATTTATTGTCATTTTTCATTTTTGCTGTTATACATTGCACACATTAATCATTCTATTAAACATACAAACCCCACACATACATTACAAAACACATGGACAAACCGAATCAGCAACCATAAAATTATATCAGCAGCAACAAGGGGTCTTTACATTGGGGTTTGGGCGTGTTGACAAACTGTTTCACGAAAGTTCTGAGTCAAATAATCACTGAAATATAAAAGTGGTAAACCAAAAATTATATCAGCAATAAGGAGGTCAACAATACATATGTGGGTTGATGCCCTTAGAAGCAATCTACAAAGACACATGTAGGTCCACACATGTGGAGAACTACACCTCAAGGGTGTTGATTTTTCTGATTCTCAGATCTTGATAGTTATTGCCTTATGATTTCAAAATAAGATTCAATTTCATACCACAATTTCATAGAATAACTATACACTGAAAATCTCAACTATAACAATGCAACGAAAATAACAAGATCTAGAAATATCAATCATGCACAGTAGACACAAGAACACAACAAAAGAACACAAGAGTTTATCTTGGGAAACCCAACCTTGGGAGAAAACCCATCAACCTTTCTTATAGAAGAATTCAGTCCAAGATATTACCAGTACATCACCATCACCAGATCAGAATACCATACAGAGAAGAATCCTCCCCAAGTCTAGCACCTGCAAGAGTTAGCGCCTCAATAATATGACCAAGAATAACCAAGAAAAAGATTCTTCAAGCCTAGTGTCTCTCCAAGATAGCGCATAAGTAAGTAGACCAAGAACTGCAACTGGGAAGTTGCAACTGACACAAAGCAACTAGGTAGTGCGCATTGCAAAAGGAGAATTGTGTGTCTGTTTAAATGAAATGATCTAGCCTGTATTTATACTAATTTAGGTGCATGTCTTTTCCTGTGGGGCCAACTTCTCTTCCTAGGTCTTCAATTTCTTCTTGGGGCTTCTTTAATGGTGTAGATGGGTCTTCTTGTACTTTCTTGTGGAGAATGATTGCTCGAAGTTGCACAACTTCAACACTCTCTCTCAACGAGGGAGACATTCTCCATACTTGGATTTATTTTGTCATAGAAAGGTTGTCTTTGAGCCTGGTTGATTTATTCTTCTCTGGCATGCACCCAGTTGGTGTATACTTCTCTCATATAGCACCCAGTTGATGTATGCTTCTTCTACATAGCACCTCGGGTCTCCAACGGTCCTTGTCAAGTCAGCATGATCAAGGATAGAGACCACACTTGGGTCATTCTCCTTAGCCAAGTTAGCATGTCCATCAGAGGAATGCCCGATGCTAATACACGGAGAACATCAACACCTTGGGCCACTCTCCTTAGCCAAGTCAGCATGGCCATCGAAGGAGAGTGTCTGCCTGATGTTAATACATGGAGAACATCAACGTCGTGGACCATTCTCCTTAGCCAAGTCATCACGGCTATAGGAGGAGAATGTCTGTCCGATGCATATGTACCTTGAGTCTTTATCGGTCCTTGATCAAGTCAGCATGATCAAGGATAAAGACTATGCCTGGGCCATTCTTCTTAGCCAAGTCAACATGGCCATCAAAGAAGAATATACCATGCTCCTTAGCCAAGTCAACATGGTCATTGGAGGAGAATGTCTTCCATTTTCCTTAGCCAAGTCAACATGGCCATCAAAGGAAAATGTCAACCCGATATTTCCATCTGGAGAAGCATCAGCACCTCGAGTCTTTGTCGGTGCTTGTCAAGTCAGCATGATCAAGGATAAAGACTATGCCCGGGTCATTCTCCTTAGCTAAGTCAGCATGGCCATCGGAGGAGAATGTCTGTTCGGTGCTGCCCAAAAACATCAACACTCCCTCTCAGTGAGGAAGTCCTTCTGCATCATGTCTTGGATGAAGTCCCGCGAGAAGCTTATGAAGTCACATTGCTTTGCTTCTTGCGATACTGGCTGTGATATACTCCGTCTCAGCTGTACTGATTTCTACAGAAACCTGCTTTCCTGAAATCGTAATTGATCTCAAGCTGAAGCAACACCCCAAGGTGCTCAATTTGTCTACTACACTCCATGCCCAATCAAAATCTGTATATCCCTGCAACCTTACTTCACCACCTAAGACATATTTGAGGCCATATCCGACTGTACTGTGCAGGTACCTCAATACATACTTTGCTGCAACCCAATGGTAGTGTCTCGACTCTACCATGAACTGGCTCAAAGTGCAAAGCAAGTATCCGACCTGGTGTTAACTAGGTGCATCAAGGATCCAATCAACTGCCTATACATCGTGGGATCCACCAAATCTGAATCTGAAGTAGAATCACTCAACTTTTTAGATTTGTCTCCATAGGTGTAGCCATGGACTTGCAGTCCATCATATCAAACCTCATCGGTATCCCACTGAGGAAGATCTCATTTGATCTCGTCACACCTCTAATCACAAGAAATAGTACATTCGGCCAAGATCCTCCATCTCGAACTCTGAGGCCAACTCCCTCTGTCAATGAAGTAGGCTCTGTTGTCCAGTTTGACTAACTTGCTGCTCCCTCTGTGACTGAGACAAAATTCATATCCCAGTCCTCCTGATTGGCTGCCTCCTCTGTCACTGTAGCAAGATCTATTGAAACAAGTGTATCCTCCCAGGAGATCTCACATCTCCTATAGGCCTCCTCAACTTATGATATCTGTCTGTCAGTCTTGGAAGATGTCTCTCTCCCTCTTGAATCTGAGGGGGAGCTCCCTCTGAATGATCAGTTCTCCCACTGAGCCAACTCTCTATAAGATCAGGCTCACTTTGAGTCTGCATGCTCCCTCTGGAACTTGACTCCTTCTGAGTCCGTACAATCTCTGGAGCCATTTGCTCTCTCCTGCACCTGCTGACTTTCTCTGAAGTATGATCTCCAATGAACTGTACTGGCAGACTTCTCCTCCTTACTGGATCCTGGGGGCTGACTCCCTCTTGTAGATTTTTGAGGACCTATGAGGGCTACCCAACAAGCCTGTATTATGACCTCTTGTTGGGCTTTAAGTTATGTCAATAAAACTGTCCTTTGCTACTGTTTTAGGAAAACAAACAGTCAAGTACTTTTCTGCCTTCAAATTGATGGTAAGTGTTCTTTGAGGTGCCCTTGCAAGTGTTTTCGTAATCGGTGGTTAGCACATGCAATATAACTCAAAATAAGTAACACTCTAGGATCTTTACAAGCTCCTAATGCTAATCTAAACAACTAAGCATACATGAAAATTGAACATAGGTATTTTTGGTCAACACGACCTTGGATAACCCCCCCCCCCTCCTCGGGGAAAACCAGTTTAGAATGAAAGTATATATATGTGATGTCTAAAGCATGAGATACATCAAGTAAGCAAATACAATGGAACCTAATACAATAGCAACTCCTCTCGAGATGCTTTGGAGTTCCAAGAAGATATGCGCTCAAGTGAAGTGCGCCCTATTCTTTTGTTGCCTATCTCACTGAACCAATGCGCCCTTGATCCTCTTTCCACTGATGAAGAATCCTTTGCACACAAACAAGCTGTTGTGTGCTACCTCTCCACTGAAACTGACAGAT